>PDIM01000077.1:55652-75919 GCA_002811675.1 Ichthyosporea sp. XGB-2017a | reverse complement strand
AAAAAAAAAAAACAAATGTCTTTGAAGTTTTTCTTTGTTTTGTTCTCAATCCTAAACTTCCTTTTCACAAAAACAAAAAAGCAGAGAAAAAAGAAGCAATCCTTTATATGACAAAAGCTTTTAGATTCTTCAAACAAAGAGTGATTGGTAAAGCTAATCCCCGGAGATTATTACATTAGAACCAGAGATTCCCTTAGAAACATTTCCTCCTTTTTATTGATTATTTAATTTTATCCTCAAAATCACAGAGCACGAAGATGTGAAAGGTTTTTTATCTGCTGCGGGAAATGATGTAGTCGACAAGGCAAATATCTCAAAAAACAACTTAAACAAACGATAACATCTCCTCTTCGCTCTGAAGAAAGACACAAAAATCTAACGTTTTTGCTCTTTTTTTTTTGTTTTACTAAACAATTTTTTCTTGATTTGTCTCTCTCTACTGACAGTATCACATCAGCATGGCTTTTATCTATATGTTACGATCAGGAATCCCTCCAGAAAAGTTTGCAAGCGAGTTATTCTTCACTGCGCTTTATCTTTCCAATGATATGGAGGAGGATTCAAGAGTGAGTAGTACTGGAGTATACTTTTCTTTCTTCTTGTTTGTTTTTCCCCTTTTTGTAATTTATGATTTTGTGTTTTTTGTGTTGTATTGATGATGTCTCTTAGAGCTGCAAGACATATATTTTGAGATGGTTCGTTGGTATTCCTCCCGATGAGCTTCTTGGTGATGCAGGTAAGCAAATCTGCCTTTTTATTTTATTTTTTTTTCATTTTGGTTTCTTCTTGTAGACCACCTTCCCATCCCTCCTCTTTTCTTTTCTTTTCTTTTCTCCTCATTGTTGCTAAAAAAAAATGTATTTTGGTTTCTGTTTTGCTTTTTTTGTCTGTCTGTGTTTCTTTTTCTAAAGCTTCCTTTATGTGGGATGAATATATCTCTGACTTGAATGCTTTCTTGGAGAAACGCACCTCTTTGTGGAAAAGCTTAAAGTACAGATGCATTGTGAGCCATCGAGCCTGCTGTCATGTAAAGTAACAAATAGCGAAGATGGGGGGGGGGGTGGCAAAGTAACCAAGCTAGTTAATTGACAATTTGTTGGAAAAACTAATAGATAATGGATGTACTTGAACCAGACCATGTCATCTGGAAACGTGAACGTATCACGAGTGTTCTAACACCAGAAGAAGGAGACCAAGAATGAAAACGGAAAAACAAGAAAACTCCAGTGACGAAAGAAAACACAACAAAAAGGTAACTTCTGCTTTCCGATATTTTTCAGTGTTAGCTAAATTTGTCAATTGTCGCTTAAAAGTCTAAAAAAAAAAACCCTTATTCTTAAATTTCTAATTATTGCAGTCAAGTGCTGTAGTACTTTTTCTTTTTGTGATTTATGATTTCATGATTTCAATTTTTTTATTGCTTTGTAGTATGTAGTATGGAGATATAAAAAAAGAAAAAAGGAATGATTCAATGTAAATCCAGTTTAACATATCCTTTAAAGTGTTCTTCACTGAGGATGTCTTCGCGTATTATTAGGAAAATCGCATCCCGCGGTTTTGGATCCAGCTGTGTTTCGCGGGCAAGAGTACCACCCCAAGGCTGTGTACTGTTTACAGGCCAAGGTAGTCAATTTCCGGGTATGGGATTAGAACTGAGCGACAATTTCAAATGCGCAAGATTGGTTTTTGAAGAGATGGATGAAACTTTAAAACTGAATCTTTCTCAAATGATGTTTGAGAAAGGAGCGGAATCAGAGAAGAATCTAAAAAACACGATATATCAGCAGCCTGCTATACTTTCCTATTCCATTGCGTTACTTCGTATTTTACAGGAACATGCAGGACTGTTTGAAGTGGGTGGGAGTAGTTCAGCTTTGGGAGGGGAAGAAGAAGGGAAACTTGTTGGTTTGGGTCACTCGCTGGGCGAGTTTTCATTCGCAGTGGCATCAAATGCCATTCGATTTTCTGATGCGGTTCAGTTGGTGGTAAGTTTTTTTTTTCTTTTTCGTTAGCATATCGAAATTAGCAATAATTGATTTATTTATCTTAAATTATCCATTCGTTTGTTTGTTTCTTTTTTTTAGCATCTTCGCGGATTGGCTATGACTGCTGCAGCCAGTGAAGCTTTGAGTCCACCCGCGATGGCTGCCTTTATGCCTTTAGATCCTAACAATGCTCAGTTATTGTGTGAGGAAGTACAAGCAAGAGCAAAGTCACTGCGCAACCCTGAATCATACGTGTGTGATTTAGCTAATGTGAATTCCAGTGCACAGGTCGTCTTAAGTGGTACAAAAGATGGTATCAAGTTGGCTGAGGAAGCTGGAAAATCGGGTGCTTGTGGTTTCAAAGTAAGAAGGATAACTCCGCTGAATGTCAGCTGCCCCTTCCATAGTTCTTTAATGGGGCCAGTTAAGGAATTGCTGTCGTATGCCATCATTGATGGACAGGTAGAAAATCCTCGGTTGGACAAATGTCCTTCTTCAAATGTAACATTGCGAGGCATTCCATCTTCAGTGATGTCTTCGTTCAAGCCCTTTCGTCTGAACGGGTCCGATCCCTTGTACCAAGGAATGGTATCCAATTATAACGCCAACTTGTTGAATACGCCCGATCAGATACGAAACGGCTTGCTCAATCAGACAGATTCCCCGGTTTTATTTGAAACTTGTGTGAATGGGATAGCCTTGGGATACGCATTTAGTGAAGAAAATCCAGCTCCAGTTAATTTCAATGCAAATGCAAACAAACATATTCAGATGGTGAATAAGAAGAAGGATAACCCGCCTGACCCGGACCGCGATATTAATGGCCCTTATGGTGGTGTCAAATATGTCGTAGAATTGGGTCCTTCTCCAGTTCTTTCCTCCCTCATTAGAAAGAGTCACCCGCTGATCAAAAGCTTTCCTTTATGCACCTTGGAGAATTTACAAGATTTTCTGCGTCAGGGTCCATTGAAGGAAGACAGCTATGACTTAAAAGCCTAAAAAAAAAAAAAAAAAAAAGGCAAACGATAAAGAGAAGTAAAAATGTACACAAATAAATGAGAAATTCCGTACTATTTTATTCTCATACTGTGTATCAAGTTCCCAAATTTAAGTGGTGCTTAAGTTGGAAGATGCAACTACTGATTGTTGAGTCCAGGCCACCCCACATATTGCATCTCACCCTTGAGTGGGGTATTGGCGTCTCCTTTTGGCCCCTGACCATCGTACAGATTCTCTGTGGAAATGTGTAAGTGACTTTGTCGACAAAGTTCCTCATATTTGTCGGAAGTGGAGGCTCCACATCTATCCACCGAGCGGGCAAAGAATTCCCCGTAGATTGGAGTGATGGTTGAGGAAGTTTCAACGTTCCCGACACATTTGCCTACATCGTCCTCCACACACTCTCCAATATACATAACATATTTCGAGTTAAAATGAACAGTCGTCTCTAAAGTATGACTGCCCAGAATAAGAGTCCTAGGGCTGCTGCTGCTGCCCTTTACATTAAGAGCCAGGTAGCGCAACTTATGTGTGGTACCACATGTAGGTCCTCTGTTATCAGCGGCAGTTTTTACCTCCACGTGTTCGCCTGGTTTAATTGTCAACGTCTGTTCAAGTTCACGCAGGTGCCAACAATACTTATCGTTGCCTTTGGGAGATATTGTGATCTTATCATAAGTGTTATCGTTGAAAATAGTAAAGTGCGTCCATCGCTTGGTGAGCGGCTCCGTCCCATCTGGTAACGATGAGTTGGATGATGACAATGGAAGAGCCGTTGTGACTTCCGGTCCTGATGCAAGTATGAGCAGGGAGAAAATCAGTCCAGCCCCAATACTGGTAGCTAAGATGCTTTGGAAATGTTTCATGCCTCAATAAAGATGTTCAGCTTCAACAGGTTGCTTAAGAATTTTCTTAGATTAAAATCTGATTTCAGCTTTTTTTTTTTGCTTTTCTTTGTTGTTCTGTGTTTTCTTTGATTTTTTTTGTTATCTCTTCTGAATTCTGCAATATTTATACTTTTTGATTGGGTTGCACCCAAAAGTCTACTGATGCTCAGCTCCTTCCGGGAAGGAGCTCAGTTTTCTGAGTTCGGGAAAAGTCACAAGTCAACTAACCGTATGGGAGATTGCCTCCGCTAATAAATGACCAATATGGAAACAATTCTTTACTCATACCTCCACGGAAACTGACTTTCTTTCCATATAGTCTCAGCCCAAAGGGCTTAACCATTTCATCTTGCCTCATACATTTCTTTCGCTTTTATTGAATGCATCTCTCTCCCTCCTTGCGATAACTCCATCTTGGGGAAAGGCCATTAATTAGTCCACAAAGCAAATTGCACACTAGCTCCCAACCAAATACTTTTCTAATAAACAGACCAGACAGAAACGGTTGTTTAATTTGCACAAGAAATTACTTTCCTTTTCGAGCAATTTCGGCAATGACAAAAGGATCTCTTCTAGCGCTGAATTGCACTAAAATTCCATTTCCATGGTGCTTTTCGGGAGAAATTATTGCTATTATTGAACCATTTCACAGTTTCAACATAATTATAAGAGTTCCTTGCGCTTCATGAGACATGAATCGGATGGAAGCAAACAACACACAGCTGAAGCCTGAAGGCCAGCGATTTTTGTCTGCAAACCTAAATCTTGTAGCTGAACGACGCAGTGAGGAAATTAGGTGTAACTTGCTGCATAATTTGATGGAACGATCTGAAATCTATTATTACTGAAATTCGAGTGTAAAAATATGTGCTTTTTTCACACACCTTCCCCTATAAAGGGAAATTAAATTAAAAGCAAAAGCATGTTGCTCTTTATGTTTTCTCAAACCAATTACGACTGCCCATTGTCCACTATCTACATGGCCAATCGCTGATAAGCAAAACACTGGTCGGGTGAATTAAAGTCTTTCCTTAAATGGTCTCATCAACGTTTGAGATGAAGAGCAGGGAAAGACAAAGGCGGAGGATTTAGATGGTGACACATGACCATGGTTTAAACCACAGAAAGCCCTTGGCATTAAACTTCTTCTGTCGATGAAGGGATTCCTCTACAGGGGATATCTATATGTATAAGGATTGCTAAGCAAGGTATCCTTATGCTCCGTTTCTCTGCAATCTTTGGAAGGCGATATTTGCCCGACACGTCCACCCACCATCACCAATCGCCATCATCCTTCCGAGATAGAAAACCAAAGAAAACAGGGCGGTGAAAAAGTATATAAAGTGCTTTGTAGGGCGTGCATCACTCTTCAATCCCAATCCAAACATAAACAAAAATTGAAGAAAGTTAAAACAGAAAGATCTCTTTTTCGGATCAGTTTTAGATTTCTTGTTTTATTTTCAAGTTTGACTTTCAGACACTTATAACGATTACAAAAAGAAGATGAATCTCATTACTTTAACCACCTTTGCATGTACATTAAGCTGCATGCTTTTCTTTCCTGTTGACGCCTCTGCCTCTGACACAGCCGTGCAAGGGGAGAGTGTTGATGATTACATAGACGGATTCAAAATGCTCTATGACCTGGACGACAGCATGAGCGATGATGACTGGGTGACCTACAATATGTTTTCCACCAAATATGCAAAGTACCCCTTTGATGCCAAGAAAGGAACAGTTCCGAAGGAAAGCGACGATAGTAGAGCCAGCAAGTTTGAAATGACCATTGTGTATGATTGGAATAGCTACCAGACGAGCATGTCTAGTGCCATTGATGTCCAGGGCTCCTACTTTGGCGTCGCAGATGTCCATAGCAATACCAATTTTAAGTCCGCTCTTAGTGAAGATTCCCTTTCAGTGAATGCCCGTCTACTCCGTACAGATGAAAACCGTCACGTGTACATCCCGAGAAAGCATAGGACATACTCAACATTGAAAAAGTATCTTACCGATGACGCTATTGCCTTGATCGAAGACAAAAACTTCCCTGACTTTGTGAAGAAGTATGGTACTCATTTGGCAGTCAAAAAGACACGAGGATGCAATGTTGACTTGGAGCTTACCTACAACTTTAAAGAAACCATTGCAACAAAAAGCTTTAAAACAACTCTGGAGACAGGTTTTTCTTCTGGAAGTTTTGGTGTAAGCACATCGACTTCCTTGGATACTGCCGCAAGAGATGCCCAGGAAGATATGTACCTAACTTACCTTCTGAAGGATGATTCGGGAAGTTTTGAGGCAAATTTGCCGTTTGATCCCACAAAAGCTACAACAAGTGATTGGGCTGAAGCAATCGATGGGCAAACTGGCAGGGATGTATGCACTGCTGAAGCGGAAAGGCTAAAGGCCCTTTACATGGTACCTTGGTCCTACATTCTTGGTGATACCTTCACTGATGACGCTATTTTGAATAAGGCAGAACAGATGACATTAATGGAATCGTTGGCTATGCAGAATGCGATGACGACTGGCTATAATAGCATATATAAGACTCTCTCTACACGGCAGCCGTTTGCAGAGCAGTTTGTGAATGCACCCTACATTGGAAAAATATGTAACAGCCCTTCTACAATCGACGAATTTAAGGACATCGACATAACTGGCCCATATGGATTTGACATTGAAAGTCTTCTCTCATCTCGACAAGAAATTTCTAAAAAACAATGGAGTGATTCGACCTCTGACCACGATGCTGCAGTCAAGGTTACTTTCTTCTACAGAGATATGATGTCTTACTATAAGAAGTACATTGTAACTTCCCACACAATTGTTCCTTCTATGAGAATCACAACCGAAAATGGCATAGGCTCCTTTGGTTTTGACTTTGTTGAAACTCCTTCCTCCCCCAATCCAAAACTTATTTGCTACGATACCATCCGGGATTCCTTCAGAGAAAACTGTGCCATGCCACACCCAAAAGCATACCCTGTGGAAATCCCAATGCACTTTGGCTATCAGTATCCTGTTGGTGATCACAATCGTGAGCAAGGGCTTCTGACTGTGCACAACTTGGTAGAGCATTCACCTTATAAGTACGAATGGGCACCCACTTACTGTAACCACAGCCCCGACAGGTGGTCTTGTAAAGTGTCTATTTTGGGAAAGACCTACTCTTTTAAATTGGAGCTCTTGTCAAAGACCGACTTTGAAGGTTACTTTTTACCTTCCTGTGACATCAATGAGTTCAATTAAATGAGAGTGTAGCATCGCGCACTCTTCTTAACAGCCCTTTGCCAATGATTGTTGGGTGTATAGTACTCAAAATAAATTAAATGTTTGGTACTGCAATGTTTGTTACCGCTTTGTCGAGAGTCCACCCAACCGCAGGAGAGCAAAGCACTCGGGCAATTAATTGCTTTCTTGTAATCCCCTTGAGATCTTTGTCATTTTTGTGAACAAACATAGGTTTGGAACATGGGCCTTTGTACAAAGGGAAACCGAACTGCAACCCGGCTCTAGTTATATATAGTACGCAAGAAGGAACAAATATTACAATATTAATATTATAATACTTATACATAGCTAGAGTGTAGCTAGGATCCAGTGCCTGCCAATCAAAAGCGCCTGTACAAACAACAACAACAACGTCAACCTATTTCTATATTTGTCTCACCAAGTATCTTGGTTAGCCCAATAAGGAAGTTGCGCAACCCTATTTTTACTTATAATTCGAGCTTGTTCGCATGCGCATGCTCGACGAACTCATGAATTTTAGTCATCGCGGCAGGCATATATTTTATCTCTTTGCATAAACAAATTATATGCATAGTGTTCTTGGGCAGCTAGTGTTTTTTGTATAATTATTCTTATTTTATATTCCAATCATTTCTTATTCGTTCTAATCAAGAAAGGAATAAATGATATGCTAAAAGTACCAAAGTACTGAGTACGCTTTACGCTCTACGATGAAGGGTCTTGATCTTTATCTTATTGCTATCGCGTCCTTTGCTCTGTGTTGGGGGGGATGCTGTGGGAAGACATTCGAAGCGTATACCAAAGGGGAAGAGACAGATCTAACAGAGCAGTATGGATCATGCCTCACAGAGGCAGACGCTGCTGAGTTCGGCTGGGTGGGGAGCGAGGCGGAAAGAAATGCGGATGGGCCTTTTGTGGTGGAGTCACAGGACTGGGGTTCTTCGTATATTTCCAATGCAATGTATTACTACCTCGTGAAGGACATACTTCGCCACACTGAGGCAAAAATGATGTTGCGGAAGACCCTTGCGTGGACATTGGAAGGGGACAATGCCGTCAGTCGATGTGGTGCGAGCAACTATCACGTGAATATGGAATATTGGTCTCTGGGACGGGATCCAATAACTACAAAGTACACGACTACCCTGTCCTCCTGTACGCTTGCCACTGATCCTGCTTATCCTGGACAGACTGGCGTGTACCTCACCAACGCGGCGCTAAATAACCCCAAAAATATCATGGAGTATTTCCGTTTCTGGAAGGAATATCCTACCGAATTCTTGAGTACATTTGAAAACGATGACGGGTCAGAGGCATTGGGGGATTGTAAACAAGACTTCTGTGATAGCCGGCCTCTTTCTGCAACAGTTCCGGCAACTGTCGCAGCTGGAATGACTAGCCCGGGGCTTTATCGCACCGACAAATGCAAATCAAGTGGAGGTAATTGCGTGCGGTTTTACCACATAAGGGACTCTTGGCAGAACACTTTGTTTGAGAGTTTGTTCAATACGCTGGATCTCCCAGTAGTCATTCAATACCCGGGGTTTGATGAGCAGAAGCGGTTGCTGAGAGAGGCTACGACAAACAACAAAGCCACTTTGTTCTATTCGTGGGTTCCTTCCGAGCTTGTATCAAACTTGGGTACCACGAGGGTCACGTTTGCGCCTTTTAGCTGGACATGCTTCAACCAGAAAGAATTTGCGAAGGTAAGCACTTTGAATTGTGATTTCTCACCTAGTTATATTAAAGCCCTCGCGCCATCCTGGCTCCCGACGTTTTATCCTAGCGAATACAAAATGATCAAATCAATGAAGTTATTGGATGGACAAATGGATGCCATTCTAAAAGATGTGGGCAGCACCCAAAAGGCGTTTAGCACGGCTGTATGTGACTGGCTGAAGTCCCATAAGGAGGATTGGAAAGGTTGGATCCCTCTTTTTCCAAGTAAATTTAACTTTGAAGCTCAAGAGACCGCTATTACGAGTGCGTACAAAGGCACCGTTCAGTTAGTTGTCAGTAAGCAGAAGCCAAGGTTTGCTGGAAGACATCTCTTTAACCATTGAAGATGAGACCGTTAAAAGTGCCTCTATTCTAGCAAGCCTTGGTTATACTCAAGCAATCAACGGAACTCATTATATTGCTCTCGCATCAAACCTCCAAGCATCTTGGTCCAAGTCAGAAGGGGGACCAAAAGAATTTCCTATTGAAATTATTGACTTGCCTGAAAATGTTGGGATACTACTGCGTATAGGTGCACCCTCTACAGGGAATGTAGTTCCGGGCTCCGTTAGTACCATGGTGATTAGAGGGTCATCAACGCAGTCCTCTGATTCACATTTGCTGATAATTGTCATTGGTGTGGTTGCTGGAGTATTCGTATTGGTACTTCTTTCAGCTTTTATGCATTACTACTTGAAGTTACAAAAGGAAAAAACGGGTTTGGAGTGGATTATTCCATTTTCAGATTTGAACGTATTCGCCCATCGCCCCTCAATGGAATCGGGAATTTCAAATCCGAATCCAGAAAAGCAATCAAAGGCTAGTCCAGATGTAAGCTTAATTGAAACGTCCTCCAATGCCATTGCATCGTATAAAGGGAACCCTGTAGTAGTGCATCAGCTTCCTAAAAGTGGGCCCACTAACCTGAACATTACCCCCCGAATGTGTGAAGAACTAAATGCTTTGAGGACTGTAAATCAGACATGCCATATTAATAGACTCGTTGGAGCAGATCTAAACAATGCCGGAGGCGTTCGATGTCTGATCTTTGAATATTGTTCCAAGGGTAGTCTTGAAGACTTGATTGATTCAGGTGTTATTCCAGAATCACAGCAATTTAGAATTTCGTTTATTAGAGATATTCTTAGTGGTATGAAAGCACTTCAAGCGCTTCATATTTCTCTTTTGGGTAGATTGAATCCATCTCGCTGTTTGGTGGATTCCAGGTGGCAAGTGAAGTTGGAAGGATTTGGCTTACGCTCGATATTGGAACACTTCCTAGTAGGTGACAACCAAGAAGAGGAGTTTGACAAAATGGGAACCTTCGCCGAAAGACCAATGTATGATAAAAAGTATTGGGCTCCCGAGATAAACTCAAAACCGGGCGAGATTAAAAGTTTAGCAGTTGAGGAGCAGGAGCGTGCAAATATATACAGTGTTGGGATAATTTTGGCAGAATTATTTTGCGGAGATATGAGGGATCTTTTTCAAACAGCCCTAGAACACGCACAAGAAACGGGTTACGATGAAAATGATCCCAGAAAATGCAAAGATTCTGTTGCTTCATTGATGGAAAAAAGTGGGTGTCAATTACGGTGCGATGAAACCCTGGAGCTGTGCATTTGGGCGTGCACTGAATGGAAGCCTTCCCTTCGACACACTCCCAAAGGCCTAAAACGGATTTTAGCTAATAAGTATCCCCAGACTAATGATTTGATTACCAATATGATCAAGTTGATTGAGGGCTATTCCCAACATCTGGAAGATATTGTGACCGACCGAACAGTAGAGTTGGAGAATGAGAAAAAGAAAATGGAGCGCGTTTTGCTGCAGATGATGCCAAGAAAGATTGTGGATCAATTAAAGTTAGGCAAGGGCGTGGAACCCGAAAGTTTTGCCTGCAGCAGTGTATTCTTCAGTGATATTGTTGAGTTTACTAGTATTTGTTCACATATTGAAGCTCTTTCTGTAATCAAGTTTCTCAATAGCTTGTATACTATGTTCGATTCGGTTATTGACCGGTTTGATGTGTATAAAGTGGAAACCATCGGTGATGCGTACATGGTTGTATCGGGGCTACCCACCCGCCTTCCTGACCACATTCACCCCTCCATCTTATGCTCAATGGCACTTGCACTGATCGAAAGTAGCAAAAAATTTCCACTTCTGGACTTTATTAGCAAAACTAGACTCTTGGAAATATTTGCGGTAAGAAAAAGTAGTATGAATATAACCAGCAACACAGAGGATGCATACTACACACACCCAATGATTCGGGTGGGCATTCACACTGGGCAAGTAGTAGCCGGAGTCGCAGGGGTGCGGATGCCCCGATACTGTCTCTTTGGAGACACTGTCAATTTTGCAAGCCGGATGGAATCACTGGGAGAGCCATTCAAAGTTCATACCTCCAAAGCCACCCACGATTACATCATGGCGAAGTATGAATGCTTTTCCTTTACCGAGCGCCCTGAAGTGCAAGTCAAGGGAAAAGGAGCGTGCACCACTTATTGGTGTGATGGAGCCTCCAAAGTAGTGTATGACTGCTCCGGTCCACAAGATCTATAGTGACCTATTCTCTTAGTCTGTATATACTGTAAAGTAAATAAAATCACTTCAGACAAGGCGTTGGTTCGCCTCGCGTCATGCAGCCTTTTCTGTTCCGTAAGTACAGTACATGATGTTTCGGTGACACATCTTCCGGGTACATTTTCAACATGAACACATCAAACGCTTTACTCTCTTTCGCCCACCACGCACGGTCATACTCAATTAAGCATTTTGCTGCATAATTTTTTTGATCATCTGCTGCCCGGGAAATGGTCAGATACTCTTCCAAAGACAGCCGTTCGCTAAAATATTCACTTCGCGGATATCGAAATAAGTCGTGCCTTCCACTTTCCTGGCCTATTTTTCCATTGCAGCACGGGCATACAATGCAATCTGCCTGCTTTAGTCGGCAGATTTCCATCACCATATCGGTGAAATTTCCACAGCAATGCAGTCCGATTCCCAAATCAAAAGTATCAAGCTCAAACGAAGATAAATTGCTAAAATCAAACTCAAATTTACACACACGAACATTCGTAAGCTTGCTGCTTTCAGCTCTTTGTTTCAGCAAACAAAGAGAGCCCTCATTTCGGTCTACAAACACAAAGTCGATGTGACGGTGCACAGCTGCCAATCCTAAACATAAATTGCCACTCCCAGCTCCGAAATCAACCACAACAGGGCGACGACGCGCACTGTGCGAGTCTTTAAATCGCTGACGATCAATGAAAAAATCAACATAACCCGATGAAGCCGCTTTTCTTACATCTTTTACACCGATAACATCAGTACTAGCTTCTTCAATATCTGCCAAGAAGGCCTCCTTTAGAAAAGAAAGACCACACTCCCTCGTCCTTTCCGTTCTATTCCCTTCAATACCACAACTACTACCCGCTCCCCATTCAAACAGAACAAATAAAGACGCAAAGTTCTCAACCTGAAGCCTCTTCCTTTCACCTCGATCAACAGACATTAACGCAAATGACGGCGATGGTGGTGACTCCTCTTGATGCTTCTTCCCAGTAGTAGTTCTCAAGGACTCCTTTTCTTTTTGTCCCTTTTGATCATGGATTTCTGGTCTCTCCTGTTGTTTAAACTTCCTTCCATGCCTTTCCAATCTCTCCCTCATCCCTTCCTCACTTAAATCCCCATCCTCCACCTGTTTGCGCAGTTTACGCTCAAACTTCAGCTGCCTTTTCTTTTCAATGGCAACATAATTCACAGACGAATGAATTCTATCATTCTTCATTGCATTATTAGTAATATCATCACGAATACTATGCGAAAGGCCATCATCAACATTGTGATCTTCCCTCAGGTCCATCAACCGGCTTCGATCAGGAGTGCACATATCCGGGACCAAAGACCAAAAGTGATTAGAATCAACACAAGACGGAATTGATTTATACATTGAAATCAACTCTGAAATATTTCTTTCCCCCCTTCTTTTTCGCTTCTTCTTCTGATCCACAACTACACTGTCTTCCCTAGTTTCACTTTCGAGTTCATTCTGAAGTTCGAATCCCAGTTTCGTTTCCACAATAGCTCTCAAGTGTTCATCCTTTCGTTGTCTTTGACTTGCTTTTAAGCGTTTCTTATGAGATTTCGTTATTCCCTTATTTTCTTCCCCTCCTCCTCCTCCTCCTCCTCCTCCTCCTCCTCCTTCTTCTTCTTCTATTCCTCCTTTCAACTCTTCCATATTCTCAAAACTATCATTAATAAAAACCAATCAAAAAAAAGAAACAAACCGGCTCAATCAAAACTTTCTCAAAAAAATCATAATCTTTTTCAAAGAAAAAAATAAAAAATAATAAATTAGGCGCGATGGCTCGGCACCTTAAAATAACTCGGCACCTTAAAAATAACTCGGTACCTTAAAATAACTCGGGAACTTAAATACCTCGGCACCTTAAATTGGGCCCCGCGCGAAACCAAAAAAATTTTCATTTCACTTTTTTTTTTTTTTTTTTGGTTTCTTTTTTTTTTTTTGGTTTCATTTTTCATTCTTTCCTTCCATTTCTGTTTGCTTTATTTATTTATTTATTTATTTTTTCATTTTTTTTTTAAACAGCAAAACAAAACAAAACAAAAGGCTGTAAAAGGCGAAATATAAATGAACAGAACCACCCCCCACCCCCTCCCCTTCCTCTGTTTTTGTCTTTGTTTTTCTTTAGTTTGATCTTTTCTCATTTTGATTTTAAATATAACGGATTCTTTTGATTCGTTGAATCAGTCAAAATTTAATCGTCTTTTTAACAAAAAGAACAGAAGCAGAAAGAAAAAAAAAGGGATTTCTGATTTCGCATAATGTCCCTTACCAGTGACAATAATGCCAGCGTGACTCCCGCTGAGAGTCTACGGGTGACCTTAGCCCCACCCAGTGCTGCCACTGCTTTTTCCTCTCTATCCGAGGGGGATAACAACTGCCTCTACCGTGAGTACAGCACCCACTCCACTACTGGCGAGCCTAAACTCACTGCACCACAGGTTGATAATGCGACTCGGGAAGCAGCAGCCGCTGCAGCAACGATTCATATCGTCGGGGAGCACCAAGATTTGAAGAAAATAGAGATACAGGAGAACGGGGCCATGTGGGAGGAGGAAAAGAGGAAAAAGAAAAGACGATGTGTGTGGTGGATTGTACTGGCGTTGCTGCTAGTCGTACTTGTTGCGTTGTCGGTAGGGCTTGGAGTGGGGCTGGGTCTAAATGATTCAGAAGACGACTCGAGTGGGAATGGAGGGGAAGGAGGTAATGAAACACCTACAGTTACAACCCCTTCCTCCTTTTCTTCTTCTGTTGCTACTACTACTACTACTACTGTTATAATGAGTACTACCAGCACCAGTTCCCCCATATCATCATCTTCTTCTCTGGCCCCATCTCCTTCAGCGACTTCTATTAATCCCGACACTAGCAGCAGTAGTGCTCCTTCGTCGACCCTGACACCAGGAACATCCTCTGCTTCCCTTGATGTCCTGCCCTCGTATATGGATGTGAGTCCATGCGGGGGCCAGGGTCAGCCTGTAACGGGGGCGAATGGACAACAGACTTGCCAGTGCTACACGGAAGACTACGGGGGCAGTCAGTGTGAAACGTTCAAGGCAAAGTTCAGTTATGGAACCCAACCGAATCAGTGGAATGGATGCACTGCGAGACCAGACGCTGACCCGAAACTGATAATCGCAGTGATGGAGTGGGTGTGTGATGTTGTTTTGAGAGAGGGGCAGTCCAATCCAAACCGACCTACGCATGACATTTGCCATGATGTATTGGAGGCAACTGGTATTTTTCAGAGATTGAATGTATGGTCCAAGTCCCTCTATGTGATTGGATGGTGGTGGCAATCCACCCGCAACCCGCAAACCTCTTGCGAATCACTTCGAGGGTATTTGGATGAGACGACTGGGAAATTTGTACCCAGTAGTGCTTCTCCCTCTATTGCCATGCAGTCGGGGGCATCTGGTCCAACGACATGGCCAGGCACCTTTGTTGTGCCCGCGGGATTGGAGCTTTGCCCAGCAGGAGTTCCTTGTTGTCTGCCAAAGGTTGTAGAAAATCCTTTGAAAGAGTTTAAGGGATCATGGGCTCAATACAGTGTAGATTTACAGAGACTGTGTGGCCCTCGATACGAAATTGAATGCAATGCCCCGGGCGATATCGATTGCTCTGCTGTCCCGGAATCAAAACTCCCCGAGTGCAACTGTTTGCCTTTGGGAAGGGACAAGTACGATGGTCTTAAAGTATATACGGGCAAAGGAATGAACTGCACCTCCATAACTCCCGGTGGACAGTATGTAGATAAGTGGGACATGTACAGACAGTTGGCTTTTGCATCTCAGCAAATGTTCTCTACAACTGGCGAATGTGAGTGGGACTTTGAAGGGACCAATGACTTGGAATTATGCATAAACAATGAAGAAGGCACAAAATGCAAGATTAACTTCACTCCAGGCCTTTACACGGACTGGAATGGCTATTACCCAGGTGGGAGAGCTTAACAGAAGAAGAAAAAACCAAATATTGAATGAATGAATGAATAAGATGAATAAACAGAAACGGAAACAAACCTGAAAGATTTATAACATGCCTAACAGTCGAATGGCTAACCAGTGACCAAATTGAGTTCCTCCAACGCGCGTTACCACTGCGCCCAGAACGCTCCTTGCTGTGCCAGAATTTTCAAAGGAGGCTTTTCTATTTTTGTTCTTTGTATCAATTGTTGGTGAGCGATGACTGGTGTTCCTAATTTGTCTTGTGTTAAGTTGTGTGCTGACCAGCTAATGGATTTGATTCATTCATTGGCTTTTTAATCCGCTCGATATTTTATTTTATTTAATTATGAATAACGTGCAAGAAGACCGAAATGCGCGGGCAATGTTCTAATCCCTGAGCGTGAAGGGGTATTTGAAGGCTTCGTTCAAAACTAGAAGACAACAGACCAGAAAGAACACCTCTTACAAATCTCCTTTGGTATTTTCAGATACTCTTGTGCATATGCGGAACCCATAATCTGTTGGGCTAGACAGTCAGAACAATGAAGATGAAAAACACCTGGAGTATTACCTCCAGCCATTAATTAAGTTTTGTCGGGGAAAAGACGCAAAGTGGGGAGAGCCGGTTCCGATCCCTTGCTGCCTTTTGTTATAGATCCCCAAGATGACTTAGAGCAATTTGTACGAAGACAAGGATCCGGGATGCCCCTTTATTAGGCGTTGCGCAAGCGAAACACCGTGTATTGCATTTACTATCATGCCAAATCGATGATGCATCGCAGGAGTATTTGCATTTGGGTTCCTGGATTAAATCAATATAGATCGCTTTCATTTCATCCCACTATAAATATGCACGCACCTCTCCGAATAATAAAGCGCAAACCAAGTTTCTTCCACTTCAAAGGTAAAAGGATTGCTACCATAGATACATCACGACCCGTTGAAAGAAAAAAAAACCTAAGTACGCCTTAAAGGTTGTTCTGTACCATATTATTGCTCTTCGAGTAAGTGATTTGAATACTGAAATTCAAAGCAAAACAGAATGAAATATTTACTAATGAAAGAAAACGACCCGAAAGTAAATTGCTCACTGAAGCATCAAAGTTGCGTGCAGTATCATGAAGCACCCCGTGAAGAATTGTTTGAAGTGCATACAGCGGAGCGCAGTTGAGACACCAATTCTGGCGTTAATAGTCCCAGTTGCTGAGCTAGAAGCAACACTTGCTCGACTTGCTGTATCTGCGGAGGCTGCTGTTGTGGATTCTGTGGTATGTTTAGCTGTGGCAGCTGCTGAGGCTGTGAAAGGTACTGATGTGTATATTGGTGAAGCTGTTGTTGTTGTGACTGTTGCTGTTGTGGCTGGTGTTGTACTTGTGACTGTGGCTGTGGTACTTGTATCTGTTGCTGTGGAAAAATGGGCCACATGGGAAACATCTGAGGTGCAGATAATTGTTGGCCCATGGCAATAGGGGGTTGATTGTTCATAACATTGGTTAGTAGCGAGAACGGAGATTGCGACACTTGTGGCATTGGGTTGCTGTTTTGGAAAGTGCCCCCACACACTTGCCCGACTTGACCAGAAGCCATTTCAAGCATTTCCACACCCTCTGTTGTAGTGGTATTACTATTATCCCTAGCTATTAAAACACCATTTTTTTCCCCTGCATTTTCATCGCCAGAGAAGGCCAAAGTGCCTCTCACTCGATTAGGGCATGACTTCGTTTTGTCCACTTTCATGGTGGTGCCTTTATCTTCAGTAGATTTAGCCGACATTTGTTTGCGGCTCTCCTTTGTTCCGGCACCGGCACATGCTCCAAAAAGCTTCCTTTTGCGAGCACTTCTTGTCAATCGCGACGATGAATTTGTTTTGACATCGTCGCCCTTTTCAATTTTACATTTCATCTTCTTTGGGCAAGAGACCTCAATTTTGAATAAATCAGGGGTTTTGATCAAATCTCGATTACGCAATTTATACGGAATTTTCGTGTCTTTTTTAGATTTCTTGGGTGTGACACTATTTTCTTTCTGCTCTGCATGTCGGCTATCATCGGAGTCAAAATCATTTTCATCTCTTAATTCAGAGCATTGCAAGCCTTCCCCTTTATCAACTGGGGTCTCCTTCCCTTCGGATGTTGAGTTTTTCGTCGCCACATTGGTAGCTTCGTCTCCAGTTTCACTTGGGCAATACGCCTCCGATACTTGTTCTAAAATCAGCCCTTTTTCTCCAGGCACCCCATTGTGTTCCACACAATCTATATCTTTGGTTGTAGCCTCTTGGCTCACACTCTTATCTTCCAAACATGCATCAAGCATTTCATCATCGCCCCCAAAAGTATCAAGAACCCCATCACTAAAGGATTCTTCAGTCATGTCAACTTCAACTCGATTGTATTGGTCGGCGCCTGAGGCAATTGTATCAATAGCCGATTGCACTTCAACTGTCCGAGGAGAAGAACGCGAAGAAACATGAAGCTTTTTTCCTCCACGCAATTGGTGATCCAGGAAAGGCATTTGTTTACCGCAACTCCGGGTCCCCCCATTTAAGCTCGAACCCGACCCCGACTTTTTAGCTTTCTCTAATTCGCAAGGCCACTTATAATTGGATGTTATACGCTTTTTTTTTCGCTTCGGAGGCGGTGTTTGACGCCGCTCTTCACACTTTTCCTCTTCACGTTCCCCAACGTCTGACTCTGGGGCTCCATCTTTAACAACAAAACAGTCTGGTAGGCACTTATTCCGCTCGTTACGCACTTCACAAAACCAAAGATCAAAGTTTTTCTCAAACATTCTTCCAGATCGATTTACCTTACTTTCGCAAAGAAAGACCAGGATAGGGCTCCAAAATTCAATCAATTCTATTGAGCAATCATAGTTGCAGAGCACTCTATGGCTAGCGACCCACCAGTCATCCCTGCTGGTCCCATCCTTCCACCTGAGCCTATATTCACCAGTATCGGGTTCGTAATCGGCAATTGCTTGAACATCATGCCTTCCTCTACCTTTCGTTCTCTTTCGCAGTTTACAGCGGCTACTACTGGCCATATAATTTGTCCTTGCTTCTCTGCTTTCGCCTGCAGGAATCCCATAGTCCCGATTCTTTTGAATAGATCGATATTTTCGTCGAAATGTCTGAACATTTTTTAAGCTGCTTTTCTTAGATGAGCTCACTAGGTCCTGGCATAATTCAACTAAAATTGGAGACCAATGCTCCAGGAGTTTTGTAGTGCACTTGAGACCCTTAGCTTTTACGAACGAATCCTCCATTCCAGAGAATTTCCAACGCACGCGGTATTCTCCGTCTTCCGAGTTGTAGTCCACGAGCTCACTTACACCACTGTCATTTTCATCCACACCTCTGGGGGTCACTCTTTTCTCCTCCATTTCTCCTTGTACTGTGGTGTTACCATCAACTCCCCCTTCATTTAATCCACTTCCATTCGACCCATTCCTCAAAGAATAGCCCCGTGTCCTCTTATTACCAGACCATGCCTGTAGCTTCTCCTCCTCCTCCTCCTCGTCAGTTTCCACCACAGTTGCTTCACATAAAATTCCAAAGTTCCGTTGCCTTCTCAGCTTCGCATATTTTGAACGAATACGATAATCACTTGACCGCGACACACTGACTTTATCTTCCAACCATCTTACCAGCACCGACCCCCAGTGCAGCAGGCACTTATAGTCACAACAAAGGTCCTCTGGACTCATCCACCAGTCATTATCGGGTGTGTAACTAACCCATCTTACCCTGTATTTCTTGTGCTCTGGGCTATAGTCTGCTATGAGCTCCACATCGTGTTCCTCGTCGTCTTTTCCCTCACCCTCTTCTTCCTCCTTCTCCTTCTCCTCTGACCCTCCCTCCGTTTCGTTATTCCTTTTAGTTTGCTTCTTGTTATTACCGGACGAGGCACCTCCTCCTACAATGTTCTTCCACAGCTGCCCAAGGGGAACTATTGTATTACTCTCCCCCTCGCCTTTCTCTCGTTCTCCCTCTTCATTTTCTTCACTACTACTGCTACTATTCCCACCACCATCACTACTCCCGCTATCACTATCACTATCACTATCACTACTACTACTACTACTACTACTACTATCACTGCTATTATTATCTGCAGTACCCACAGCCTCTGCCCCTATCACAGCCTTAACATGCCCAGTGTGACCTTCTCCACCTTGCGGGGTGCCATTAACAGCACCACTGACATTTACATTATTTGAAATAGGAAGCACTTTCCCTCCCGTTCCTCCTCCTCCCCCCCCTTGCCCTTCTTCCTTCATAATAGCATCAAACAGTGCATTACTGTCAATGCCCTCCAGGATTTCTAAACCCCCCTCCTCTCCTCCTCCTCCTCCAGTGGCGGCATCTTCTTCCATCTGAGCAATTTCCTCAGAGGCGGCTGCCGAAAGAATCATATTTCTTTTACACAGACAAAATCAAAACAAAACAAAAACAAAAAAAAGAAACACCTGATTTTCCAAAACAAGTGCAAAATCAAATAACAAATAAAAAACAACACAAAAATTTCAATGAAAACAAAACAAAACAAAACAAAAACAAATAAAAACAGAAAAAATAGAAAAAATAAAAAATAAATAAAACAAAAAAAAATAAAAAATAAAATTGTTTCAACGTTTCAACTTTTTTTTGTGTCGGATTTTTATGAAAAAGAAATTTCTCGCTAACTATGAAAAATTCCATACAATCCTTTTTTTCATACAAAAACTATTAAAAAAGTATAAAAACAAAAAAATTCAGACTTTTTTTTTTCTGTCCGCACTTTTTGTTTTGCTTTGGTTTTTTGTTTTTTTTTTTTTTTTTTTTTTTTTTTTTTTTTTTTTTTTTTTTTTTTTTTTTTTTTTTTTTTTTTTTTTTTTTTTT
>PDIM01000077.1:10659-26759 GCA_002811675.1 Ichthyosporea sp. XGB-2017a | reverse complement strand
TTTGATTTGTTTTGATTTGTTTTGTTTTTTTTAAAGGGCCTGATAAAAACTTTCACCTTCTTGTTTCATATTATTTTACACACAAAATCCAAATTTCCGGAACACACACACCACACAAAAACAAGCAAACACACCGCCCCAAATGATGTCCTCCTGTGCCCCAAGTGACGCTGCACCGCCGGACACGGGAAAGGGTAACGCCCTTGAAGAGGGAGAAGCACGCGAGAACAAGAAACCTAATAATAATAACACAACGGGGAGGAGGAGGGAAGAGGTGAGGGATCAGGAGAAAGGAGGAGTGGGGAAGACGTATTCCATGGAGCACCATCCCCCTCCCCCCCACAAAGAGGAGGAGGAGGGGGATGTGGAACTTGGAGTGCGGTTTGTGGTTGGGAAGAACGAGCCCACGGGGACGGTGTTGTTTACCGAGGATCACAACTATGTGGAGTTCCCGACCCCGCTGCTCCCGGGTGGGATCACGGAGGGATCTATTGTGAGTTTTCGAGTGGTGCGACAATGCGGGGTGGAGAAACAACGGAAAAAGGATTTTATTGAATTGCAGCAGCAAATTTTTGAACTGGCAGAGGAGGATTATCTACGTAAAGGGATCCAAACTTCCTCCTCGGGGGATGACGTAACAGAGATTCTCCCCTCGAGCTTGTTTCTCACTGGCATGAAGTGTGATTTAGCCGCAGTCATCAAACGTTATCATATTAAACTCCTCCTGGAAATATCCCACGAGGACTCGTACTTTGGCGCCTCTGTGCAGGAAGCTGCAACAGCCAAAGCAACAGTTTGCTCCTCCTCCACCTCTGTTGAGCAGCAGCAAGGGATGAGAAGCAAAGAACAGGGCGGGGAACGAGGACAACACCAACGGGAGCGGGAGGCGGAGGCGATACGTCAGCAGCAGTTGTTGTCCTCGGGAAGTAGTGGAGTGATAGTGACGAGGGAACTACAAAGACTGAGTGTGAGTCATGGCAAGGATTGCATTGATAATGATAATGATAATACTGCCGCTGTGGGTGATGAAGAGTCTCTTCCTCCCCCTCTTTCTTCCCCCCTTATTAACGACGAGGAAGGAGGGGACGGTGGAGTGGCTGATATGGATGTGGAAGATAAGACAAAGCTTGGTATCCTGAACTCTTTATTCGCACACAAGCATATCCGTATCGCGAACAACAAGGATGCGGACATTTCGCAGTTCTTCGAGGAGGCGTACCAGTTCATCCGGGACGGGCACATGAACCAGCGGGCGGTGCTGGTGCTGGGGGAGGAAGGCATCAGTGCGAGTGCGAGTTTTGTCCTGTCCTATCTCATGCAGCAGAAACAAATGTCCCTCCGAGAGGCGTTTGATCACGTGCATCGTGGACGGCCTGGATTGGCGCCGAGTTTTGGGTACATGTCGCAGCTGCAGACGCTGGAATGGGGTCTGTCACGGAGCGGGGTGAAGGAATCAAGCTTCCTTGCGCATTATGTGAAGGATACGATGCAGGGATGGGAGGTGGAGGTGGAGGATTTGCGAAAGACCCTGGAACGGTTTGATAACAATGTGAATGATAGTATTGATTTCCTTTGTCGACCCACAAAGTAAAAAGGAGGAGAGAAAAACAAGAAAGAAAATGAAAGAAAAGAAACAATAAAAAGGAAAAGAGAAAGGGTAAATGAACTCGTAACAGGAGCAATGGAATGAAATTCCTTTTGTTATTTAATCAAGTTTGAAAAATCAAATCAAAGACACTCTTTGATGCCTTTTTTTTTTGCGATTTAAAGCTCGTCGGCGTCCAAATCTGCGAGTCGTTTACTTTTTCGAGTTGCGAGTTTCTTATAACACACACAGGCGTTCTCCTGCGCGACCAAAAACGCTTTACATCCCATGGCGGTGACTCCTGTGAAGAACATCCCGGCATGCTTTACACACTCGCCATCCTCAAAGTGCTCAAACTTGCACCGCCGCTCCATACAGTCGCGGAAGACTCGATCACACAGTTCTTTACTCTTCATGCACTCCTCATAGCACAGATCATGCTCTGCACAACACGAATCAAAATCAAACTCACTATTTAGGGTGATCCCATAACTCCCACAGCTTCCCTTTGGACTTGCCATTTTGGATTTCGCATCAGGGGATCCCATTCCCATTTTGGGGTTCTGTTTTGGGCGTTGACCGGTCGGACAGCGGTGTTCGCACTTATCGGTGATTTTCAAAGCGTTCAACAGGCTCACCCCAACGTCTGTGAGGTCTCCCATCTTCTCCTGTAGCGGCCCCAGCGAGGACGGGGCGAATTTGGGAAGGAGATTGAGAAGAGATCCGTACACGGAGCCCTCCTCCCCCTTTGGGACCTTTTGATTAGAAGAAGATGAGGAGGAGGAGGAGGAGGAGCCTTTGAATCTGTTTGTGTTTGTTGTTGATTCAGCGGTGGCGGTATTGATGGGTGTGGTAGAGATTAGTAGTAAAATTAACAAGAGGAGGAGAAGGGACGGGAGGAGAAAGGTGCGAGGAGTCATCGTGTTGTGTTTGTTCTTTTTTTGGGTGGGGGGTGGGGGAGATTTCATTGTTATTTTGTTGCTATTAAGGAAGATTGAAGTATTTCTTACTCTGAAAGCAAATATAAAAACAACAGAGAGATAATCTGCAGAGATATTTTCTTTTTCTTCCAGTTGCTATTGTTTTGAATAATCCCCTTTTGCTTTATAAAAAACAAAACAAAAAATAAAAAAAAAAACCAAAAACAAATTAACACGATTAGGGTACACACGCCTTCAGATTAGGGTTTTCTAACACTTAATTTAGTGATATATCAGGAACAAATAAAAGTGTGAGAAAAATAAGAAATGGGGCGCAGGAATTAATTTTTCCCGCCTTTTCTTATTTTTTTTTTTAAGCCTCCTTTTTTTTTTTTTTTTTTTTTTTTTCAAAAAGATAAAAAGATGCAACTTTAAATTTAATCATTCTTAATCAACTTTATAGAACGGAAAAGCTAAATGATTTGAGAGGAATTAACATGCCAGTGAAGACAATAGACTCTAATGGCCACTCCACCTGTGCATGTGGAAGCATGATGTACTGCCGCAAGTGCCAAATGTTCTGTTCGAAAGGCATGAGGGATCTTGGTAATTATTCAGAGATACAACTTGAAGAAATGGACAGGGAAATTAGGAGAATAAGAGTAAAAAAGCAAAGAGAGAACAACCCTGAGAAAAAGAAGCCTAAAAAATGTATTTACAAGCATCCAAAGAAAACCTGCAAGTGTTGGCTGGGATTTAGATGTGTAATACACAATGATCCTTCTTGCAAAATTTGCCCAAATTTTACAGACCGTAAAGTGAGAAAGGTATATGGTAATAGGCTTAGATCTGCAAGGCATTACCAGAAAAACAAAGGAAGCAAATTACTCAAAGCGGCAAGGAAATACCAGAAAAAGAAGAAACTGGGATTGAAAGGTTTAAAGGGTAGCGAGAGTGCGTCCGAACAAGAGGAAAGTGGAGATGAGGAAAGAAAGGAAAGCAAAGATGTACAGGACGAAGTGGGTGACTCAACTAAGCCGTAAAATAGCTACTCACAGCAAGTGTGGACGAGCGAAGCTTGTGTAAGGGACCCAGTTTTGAGAAGCATAATTTTGAGGGGATAGGAGTTTTATCCAATCAGAGGGCTGCATTTGCAATATATCCTCCAAAAAATTGACCGTCAAAAGGACCTGAGCTGATGAGAGAAAAAACGCTACGCTGCGCTTCGCTCAATCAAGTCCGTAATCGTGAAGAGTACACAGTTTGTCTTCAATCAGAAAGGCCTTTTGCTACGACCGAAGAGATTAAAGAATATTTGCACTCGGAGGGATGTAGACCTGAGCAGTGTGGAAAGAGTGGAACTACCATAACATACTACCGATGCCAAGGTGCACATCTGGAGGACGGGGAGCCTGTTCGATGTCCATGCCGCTGGCGAGTAGTCCTTGTTGAAGAAGAAAATTGCTTACAACTGTGGACGAATGGTGTTTCACACTCCCACCCTTTGGCTGAAGGGGACAAAGGCACAAAATTAAGGTGGGTAAATGATAAGCGTTATTTGCTTGGCACTTTCCAAAGCGAGGAGGAGTTGGAGGAAGCGCGAAAGTCTTTGTCCCGAAACAAATGTTTCAATATCCCTTTCAAGACAAAGCGCGTCCGAATGAATGGCACATTGACCAAGTATTATGAATGCTCGAAAGGGTCGCACAGACAATCGAAAGAGAAGCCAAGGGGTCCAAATTTCACAGGCTGCAGATATAAGATTGCGACCAAAATGAACGAACTAAAAGGTCAGTACGAATTGTACGCCAATGGTGAGGAGCACAATCACCAGGAAGAGCACGCGACCATCTCCTCCTGACTCTCGGAAAATGGTGAAACTCTGTCCCCGTTGTGCACTATTTCAGAAATAAAAAGCATGCATTCTCCAGAGACCAGAGTACCATCCGGAAATGCTTTAGTCCTTTCACTCCTTATATTACAATGCACGTGCATGGTATCTTTCCGTTTATTACTATTACACTCCAACACACACACTTGGCCTTAAGAACACGGCAACTTAACAGTCTCTTTTCAAGATATGCAGTACATTTTCCTGGCCAAATAGCTCCTTCACCAGTCTTTGAATGAGATCGTCCACATCGCAAAGGCCTTTACCTTCGTCATCACAATACTGTAAAAACAACTCAACTACACCTTGTACCCCTTCGTATTCCCCGCCCGCACTCGCCGCAGAGGCAATCGTCCGCAGCTCCTCCATCGCAGACGAGTAGCATTGATTTGTCCGCACAAGAGGTACAACTTTGGGATCCACACGAGCTACCCCATTGGGTGGTAATTGGCCCTCCAGGAAGGTGTACAGCACCCTGCAGAAAAGACGGAAACGGACACTGTGCTTGGATCGGGCACCTAGCCCAATCGCGCCAAGGAAACCTTTGCTCATCTTGTCCTCGCTGTAGCGACGGAGCGTTTCCAGGAAAGGGATTGCCATATTGTTTCTCCACGCAGCCTCATTATCACCTCCTGCGTTCTGTCGGATGTAGCCCGCCAAAAGAATTGCGTATTTTCCCCACAGTAGCAGCACTTTCCGCTCAATGCACCGGGTGGCATCGACTTTGGTCACCAAAAATGCATCACCATCCGCCGAGCTGAGATTAGTATTGCTTCCTTGTCCGCTATTAGTACCATTGCTACTTCCAACGGTAAAGTTCAATCTTTGAATCCATTCCGCCATGTCTTGAACTAAGGCACAGTTGACCCTACCCGGCCCTTCTACAGACACACTTTCGCGTTGCAACACGACACAGAACAATGTGAGGGCATCGCACTTGTTCAAGCACTCGGCTATGAACTCATTGTAGGTGAGCTCTGGTGGAATGAGCAGGTTATACACGTGTGCCCATCCGTATTGGTTACGAGAGTTCAATTCTTTACAATCGGACAGAAATGTTTCCAGGCACTCTTCCACAATGTCTGCCATATGCGCTACAGATGCCAGCGTATTGCACGCACACTCCATCATTGGTGAGATAAGCAAATGTCGGTTTGCACTCGAATTGATAAAATCTCGAAAGGCGTTTACAATTTGCTGCTTTTCAGTGTCCCCGGCTTCGCAGTTATTCAGAAGAAGGAGAATATCGCAGAGGGAGGCGGAGAGAATGTCATTGAAAAGTGAACTGTCGCTGGTCAGAGAAAGAATGCACCGCACCCCAATATCATCCAGAACATGGGCAAGCAAGAATTTGACCGCGAATATGTACGAATTAGAATCCAAGTCGACACTTTTGGATATAATACCAATAACATAAGTTAAATAATAATGAAGTTTGCGTGCTGCCCGATTAAACAACTCAACATTGCCTTCGCTCAGCCCACCATTACTTCTGTTGACATTTTCTATCAATTTCTCCGGAAATCCCACAGCTGCTCTCAATAACTTAGAGTACTGGCATAGGCTAGCACTTTCATTAAACAGAAAGACAGCCTTTCCTTTGCATACCTCCAGACGCAACACATCCTCATAGGAAATGTGGTCCAGGCATACCCACTGGAATCGATGTGCCTTTTGCGCGAGAAAAGAAAGAAAATGACTATTCCCCACGACCCCTGCCTCAGCAATACAGAGAACAAGGATCTGCAGCAGGTTTTGATAGTACTGTGTGGTGGGCACATTGTACACACGCCCAACAGCTGCTCTTTCTGTGGTTTGCCAATCCACCCGAGTCAGAATATGACTCAAAAACTTTAAGGACTCACCATCACACCCCTTTTGGATTTGAATCATCTGAATAAGCGTGTCATTATCACAATTAATATTTTCCCACGGAAGGCTCGTCAAAAAGTCATGGTAGGTGCGCAGAACATGAACCGGACTATGTGATAGCGTGGTAAAATACCAATCCCACAAGCGCATAATGGCCTCTTTCGCATCAAACCCTGCTGTGATGAAAGAGGAAATGCACTCGACATAGGTCATTCCAAACATCCCTGCTGCCGATTGCTCCTGGGGATCATCTTTCCATGGATCTGATAAAATGTTCTGCAGGGAGTTTGATGCCGGTGGCACAATACATAGCCATGGCTCAAACGCGTGATAGGCATTTAACCAGAGGGAATCCAGGTTTCCTTTCACCATATCATCAGCCAAAGCTTGGACAATACACTCGTAGAGCTTCAAAATCTCGCTCAAATAGGGAATAAACAGAGGATACAATGGCCCACTATTTACCCTCACATACATCAATCGCGCTGTCAGCAAGCTTTCCAAACGAAGGAGTAGCAAATTGCTATCGCTACTGCTGCTATTGGCAACGACTATAGAGCAATAATCTGACACCCATTCAACCGGAATGGAGCGCTCCACTATGCCTGACACCAGTTCATCAAGTCCATCCTCAAACAGTGAGGGGTAATGCAGCATGAGGGTGTCGTAGTGAATGCCGCGAATACACTTTTCATATTCTTCCAGATGAGGAGGAATCACTTGACCGTATTCTTTGATAGATCCTATAACAATCCGAAGAAACTTTTTTCTCTCGTCCAGTGGAGGGTTGTACGCAACCCACTTGCCAACATCAAACCGACCCAGCAGGCGTACTGCCAATTCGTTTCCAATTATATTCATTGCGCCACACACTTTACTGTACAACTTCACAAATTCAGAGCTTGAGGTGGAAGGGTAGAATACCGTGGAGAGAACCATCCCTCTACGGGGGTCGCCCACAATAACATCTAGTAATTTTGGAGCCTCCTCCGTTTCCTTGCAAATGAAATTTTTTCCAAGGGAATCAACTGTCCGCGTCAGAAAGCTTTGGGTGGGTGGGTACTGTCTCATATTCTCATCAATAACATTGATCAGGTAGTAAAACAGAGTTTTCGCATACTGCCGCAAATGTGCACCGTCAGTCTCCCCCATACTGGCCACTTTTGCGGCCATGAATCGAACTGTTCGCTGAAGGCGTTGCACAGATAAACACAACTCTGGTTTCATACAAGGTTTAGCAAGAAAGTCTGTAAGTCTCTTTCTGTCTTCGGAAATTTTATCCACGATGGGCGTGACAACGCGCTTTTGTTTGTATTGGAACACAAATCTGGCAGGCCCTTTACAAACACGGCCTGTCTTGCGCTGATTGCACGGAACATCAATGGCCGTTTCTCGATTCTCATTCGTATACATCCCAGGCAAAGATTCCACATAGTCTGCGTCCAGGGCAGTGTGAAACGCCATATTATCCACATATTGCTTCGCAGCCAGAACTTGTTTGTCAATTTCCGTTTGTACAATACGAATGAGGTCTTCATCACATGAACAGTTATCAATATTAAGCTCCCTTGCCGATGGAGCGCGTCTGCGAAATACCGGAGCGGGCACACACTGGCCATCTAACCCCAACTCTCGAAAAATATCAATTGTAGGCTCTTCTTTCAACACGTTGTTGTCCCATTTCGCAAATCGGCCATTCCATCGCTTTACATACGTTTGAAATCGGGTGCGGATATCGTCAGTGTCCACCAAATCTTCCCAAAGTACACCCGAACTGCTCTCTAGCGGGTCACATTCAACTACCGTTTTGATGCGTGGAATGCAATAGTCTGCAGGTAGGGAATGCATCCGAGTGTGGATTGAACCAACAGATTTATCAAACAGCCAAAGGTTCATTGCCCTGTATAGGTCCGACAGGGTTTTGTGGTGCTCCGACACAATTTCGTCATTCGCACCGGAATCCATCATCAAACTGGCAGCCAGCCCTTTCTTGGATAGTCGACGTCTCTGTTCGGGGGATTCATTTTCAATACCACCTGCAATCAATACACTTGATCTTTTCCGTGCCAGAACGCGGTGATGTCGAGACAATTGTGTTAGACATTTACTTATTTTTGTTTTCATCAACGCTTGCCCCTGCCCCAAAAATCGATCGCCAAACCGAAACCCTTTAACAGTATTGCCATTCCTTGCATCGTACACCTCATCATACACTTCAGCAAAGAACAATGTAAAAAACATCTGCCAGAATAGTGGCAATAAAGGGTGATTCATGTCAATCGTACACCCAAAATACGCCCACCTGTAAATACAAAAATGATCAACAGGCATATTTAATTTAAGTTCTTTTGAAATATTCTCAATGGGTAAAGTAGGTTTTCGCACTAGGCACCTGCCCACTTCAAGGCGCACAGGATTTTCCTGTTTGGTCTCCATAAACAACACTTCAAATGCTAGCCACGGGCATTGCTTGGTACCACCCATCATCGGCACTTTACCACTTTGTACAAACGCATGAATGGCTAGTCCAGGATGTCCGTCTAGAAACGACGGGGGAGGGGGAATACGCGGCGTGGAAATCCAGCTCATAACAGTGGAAAGAAAATTTCCATCCTCATTAGTATTACCACTGCTACCCCCTTCCGTGCCATTGCTTCCTTCAGAGTTCTTGGTTATATTTAGCAAGTGGTGAGCGCTCAGTGTACGAAATGCCACAATTCGACCGGCTGGGGATATGAAGGAGGCCTGTAAGAGGTTATCGTACACAACACGGCCGCTCTGTAGCAGATGCCAACCTTGTACCTGACAAATGGTTTCCATCCAGAACTCGACAATTTGTTGCCAAGACGGCCACACCTCATCCGCGCGTGGGATAAAGTGAAGTTGATCTTGAATAATGGATATAAGCATCTCTGTGATATTATCCTCTTCCCGGCTTGTCATCAGACTCAATCTTCGCAATACGCCGTGCATAACTACCGTCGGGTAGGTTTCATCAGCATCAAGCAGGCATTTGATAATGTAAGTAAAGCGGGAGTCTTTGATCAAGCTGTTACACTCGGGATCCATGACGAAACGAGGGATAACATCACACAAGATCCTGAGTGCGGCGGTATAACAATAGGTATCTACCAACAGCTTCAGATAATTCAATCCCACATCTTTGAAACGATTAAAATCATACCCATATGGACTCATCTGCAAAGCCAAGTAAGCTGCAGTTGGGTGCTTAC
Source organism: Ichthyosporea sp. XGB-2017a (assembly GCA_002811675.1). Taxonomy (NCBI): domain Eukaryota; class Ichthyosporea; order Dermocystida; genus Chromosphaera; species Chromosphaera perkinsii. The sequence goes on along the minus strand of PDIM01000077.1, from coordinate 17,258 downwards.
TAGCATGTTTCAAGACAAAATCGACACTATTTGAGCTGTCATTATTACTGCTGGTCGCATGACCCAAATCGTGAACATGTAAACTTAGCAAAACAGACCAGCACCAATTAAGAAAAAGTCTTTGAGGTGTCAACTGCCCAAACGTATTAATCTGCGACAAAAAGGATAAGGACTCATCACCAATGTGACACGTTATCGCTTCAGTAATGATGTGGGCAGCCTGTGTGTGTATTTCCGGAGATAAAAACAGATTGTGATATACATCAATACGGTCTTTGGTTCCCCAGTTGATGTTGCTAAAAATATGGCGCGCCAACTCGTGCTCAGAAGATTCAAAGTCAGTGTTCAGTAGCCAGTCACGCAAAGTTTCTAGGTCCTCTTTCGTTGGGACCCACATATTGATGGGTAGCCCTCGAAAGAGATGCAGACTTGTTTTGCCCAAGTCCTTTATATGCTCCGACACTAAAAAGAGAATAAAACTCATCTTTTCCGCATGTGCAACGGTAATCGACCCAAGTAAGTCTCTCCCTGTTTTGGTACACAAAGCAGAGAGGCGGCTTCGCTCATCCAGATAAGTGACGTGAAATAACTCCAAAATAATCACAGGACAAAGATCGGGCTTTTTCACGGCTATATTTGCAAAGGTTGTAAGCAGAAAAACCGTTTCTGAATCTGATAACGACAGGAGTAAGTTGACAAAATTTGATCTATGACTTGATTCGGCGCTAATGAAGGAATTCCAAACTTTGAAACTTCGCACGGTGGCCATAGTGGGATCGAGATTAATATTCTTGTCATGGACAAACAACAGCAACAGCAGCTTCCAAGACATTTCAGGAGAAACATGTTCAAAAGGGAAATACGATAAAAACTGCCAGATACCAAGTCCTTTTGCTGACAAAAACCACTCACAGGAGCGCAAAAATAAATGGTCGATTGCATGACCGACTAAAGAAAAAGAAGGTCCGTTATCATTTTCCTCATTTTGGATGCTGCTACTACACAGCAGCGACCAATGCTGCGCCACATAATTGGTAATCTGTACCACTGTCCGCGCTACCCTTTTTAAAAAATGAGGGTGACTTACCGCCTCAAAAACAGAGGACAATACAGTGTTCAGAAACTGGGCAAGAGCAATTAGCTTCATCACTTGCAAACGAGAGTGATGGAAGAAGTTCTCATCTTTCAAGACATGGGAAAATATCCTCCCAAAGGGGAACTGCTCAAACAGGGAAATGTAATCATCTTCTGACAACACCAGGTTATTGCTGACCTGTTCTTTTGGTTCCACTTCTCCAACAATGATCCAGTCATCATCATCCTCATCTATCATTGACACCACTTCTTCTTCTCCCATTTCTTCCTCTTCCCTATTCACCCCCGCTCCCGACACCCCTTCTTCATCCTTGTCCGTTACAAACTCATTCGGTTTAAGCAGCACATATAGCATGGCCACAAAGTGGTCCACCACATTGTCCGTAATATGTCGCGGAAACTGAATATACTTGGCCCCCCATTCACCAATGCCCCTGGTATGTACTGCATGATTCAAAATGTATCTATGATCAGAATACGTAGCCACCTGTAAAAGCACTGATACTGCATAGTCCAACCACTCTCGAATCTCCGACTTGAACACCTTATCCTTACACACAAACCTCTCAAAGTAAAACAGGGAATCAATAGCCAATTTAAGCTTTGTCATAGACTCTTCGCAAAATCCCACATCCGCAATATTGTCCATGTGCTTTTTTTCATTTACCAGACAGAGAAAATCAGATTCATCAAAAAACTCGTCCAGATACAGGTTAATATCCAACTTCGCCAACTCACACTCAAACGCCGCACGGGTCAAATCATTGTGAAACTTGCAACGAAGCCTCTCGAGACTCCCGGCTAGCTCCTCCGCTCGGTCCACGCTGTATACGGCAACTTCAAACTCCACCCGATGCCGCACAGACACCCCGTCCCGACACCGCCCCTCCCCAATCTTGTCGCGCTTCAGAGTGCTCCACACCTGTGTGGCCGCGTCCTTGCACTGTAACTTGATGCTCTTGATTTCCTGCTCTATTGACGCCACTGCCATCCGACAGTGCCGATAGTGCTCCAGTAGCTCAAAAAATTCATTTCGTGGCTGCAAACAGAAATCTTTGAACGTGTCAATCTCTTCCAGAGCGCCTTCTAACTCGGGATTACAATAATACAATGAAATCTCCTCGTCTGTGATTGGCTCCAATTGCAAAGCCTCCCCAACCATTCCCCCTCTTTCTTCCTCACCCTCTTCGCCTTCCTCCATCAACATTGGCGCACTCGGATACAACTGCTCAATCTCATGGCCTCTTTCCTCTTCCGCCATTCTCTCCCTCTCCTCTTCCCCCCTCGGAAATACAATGGCCGGAGCGGATGGATACACTTGGTCAAACTGAAGTTGCTCCACAGGAATGGTATACTCTTTAAACACTTCTCCATTGCCTTCCTCTTCTACCCTCTCCCCTTCTACCCTCCCCCCTTCTATCATATCCTCTTCCCCCCTCTCCTCCACCGCTTTCTTCTCTTCCTCTTCCTCTTCCTTACTTCCTTCTTCCTTCTCTTCTGCCCCCTTCTTCTTCTCCTCCTCCACTATCCTTCTCTCCCGTTCGCCCCCCTCAGCATCCTTTTCCTTCTCACTCTCCTTCTCCGTAGCATTTGCATAATCACTTAGGTAATTTTCCTCGCCCTTCGCATTACTGATAGCCACCAGGGCTTTCTTTGCTTTCTTCTTCTTCTTGTGTCCCTTCGACGAAGAGGCAGGCCTCTGTAGCTCCATAATGTGAGTGCAGGGATCCACCTCTTAACAAAATAAATTATAATCTAAAAACACCCCAAATAAATACGAATAATAATAAAAGACAAACCCAAGACCAGAGACAACCAACTCAATGAATCCCCCTTTGTGCGGTTAATCCAATTGAAGTAATCAAAAAGAAAAACATAGATTCAAATCCACTAGACGGAAAAAACAAAAACCAAAAAAGAAAAAAAGAAAACCAAAAAACAAAGAAAAGAAAAGAAAAAGGCGGTGTCGTGTGGGAGACTGGGAGCGAAAAAAAAAAAAGTTTTGTATGGGATTTTCATACAAAAATTATGTCATTGGAAAATTCCATTGTGAAACCTTTTTTAAATTTGGGGGGGTATTTTTAATTCCCTTGAGGGAATTTGTGACTATGTGATTGGTTTTTTATTTTTTATGTGTTTTTTCTTTCTTTTTTTTTTGTTTGTTTCGTTTGGTTTTAATTTGTTGGATTATTGTTTTTTGTTATTATTTTATTTATTGGGTATTGTTTGTTGCTATCTTCACCACAAGCTCAGTGAAAGCCTATATCCATTCTAAGTAATAACAGCATCATGTCTGGGTCTGAAGAGGATCAAAAGTCGCGATGTTTTATGGATGTCAGTGTGGACGGGCAAGAGCTGGGGAGGATTGTGTTTGAACTATTTGATAATCTCACTCCTAAAACCTGTGATAACTTTCGCGCACTATGCAGTGGGGCTGCAGGGAAAAGCAAATGTGGAACAGGCCATAAACTATCATACAAGTTTGCCCCTTTCCATCGCATCATCCCAGACTTTATGATTCAAGGGGGAGATTTCACAAAGCGGGACGGTACCGGCGGGGAGTCCATCTATGGACGTACGTTTCCTGATGAGAGTTTTGCACGGAAGCATGATGGGCCATATCTCTTATCTATGGCCAATCGAGGACCTGATACGAATGGATCCCAGTTTTTTATTACTTTGAGGGGTGCACATTCGCACCTGGACGGGAAGCATGTTGTGTTTGGGAGAGTGGTGGGGAGTAGTGCCAGACGTGTAGTGGATGCCCTTGCCCGGCAAAAGACTCGCAGTGGGGACTGGCCCTTGAAGGACTGTGTGATTTCCCATTGTGGTGAGTTGGTACTGGCCAGAGGCAATAGTCGTAGTGTTGGGAATAACAAGGAGGGGGAGGAGGATAGGATGCAGCGTGCAAAAGGGAGAAAGAGGAGACGGGATAGCGATTCTGAATCGGATTCTGATTCTTCATCCACGGATGATGATGATGATGATGATTCGAGTGAGGAAGAGAGAAAAAGGCGAAAGAAAAAGAAAAAGAAGAGCAAAAAGAAGAGCAAAAAGAAGAAGAGCAAAAAGAAAAGTAAGAAGAAGAGCAGCAAGCACAAGAAAAGAAAACACAGAAAAAGTTCGAGTAGCGAAGAGGACGAGGATAGTGATACTGAACATGGGGGTCATTCCTATGCTAACGAGGAGGAAGAAGTGAAGGACGTACTGGGAATGATACTCCGTGGTGGTGATAAGGAGGAGGGTCACCCAGTGGAGATTGGGAGGATGAAGAGTGGGGCTGCATGGGATGTACACGAGTTAGATGAGTACGTAATTAACCGCAAAATAACATCACCGGTATCTCATAGCGATGACGATGATGGTAGGAAGGAGGCGAGGAGATCAAGGGAGGGGAACGGTGCCCATTCGTTGGTGCGAAGGAGCGAGTCGGGTCGAGTGATTCGAGGTCGAGGTATGTCACGATACCAACCCCCTTCACCAGCACGTTATGACCATGGTCGCCGTGCGACTGATTATCGTGGTTACGACCGCGAATACAGCCATCAACGGCGACATGATAGTACCAATGGTAGGAGTTGGCAGTAAGATAAATGCTGGGGTTTACTCATCTCATAATTGGATACTCCTCCTGGTGTAGTGGGATCGGCAAACAGGGCAGGAAAAGTGTGGAGATGACGAAGGACTGTGAGAGTCTCCAGTGCCCGTGGTAAATTGCTCCAGGGACGTGATGCAATGTTGGTGGAACAAGTGTGTGCACGACAGCACGACTATGCTCCTCTTGCCTACCCCCTCGTGCCCAGTGTTACTACCGCTGTTGGTATTGATATGTTTGTATGGTTGAATTTGCGCGAGGCAGATGGCGCATTCTTCATTAGGGACTCTCGCTAGTCTCCGTAATGCATCCTTTCGAATTGTATCCCAGTACAACTCAGAACTAGAGGTAGCCGAATCTTCAGTACAAGTTCCGTTACCGTTCTTAGAATCCATCAACAAAAGACCCCCCTCACTTACTTGTTCCCCACTCCCCTGTACCTGGGCCATTTGAAGTCTACTGGCCTGCACACTCTGGTCGATAGACTTGAAAAAATCATCCAGACTACTCTCCGCATTGTCCACACAGGCAACCACGTCAGACGAGAGCCTGTTCCACTTATCCAAATAAAACTCGTCTCGTAATTTCCTACTCGTGGTGGGTGGCACCCGCTTCCGCAAGTGACCGTACCACCTCCGCAGCACAAAACCTCTCCACGTGGTCTTGATAAGTGTTGCCGATCTCTCTAAGCAGACTGTGGCGGCCAAGCGGTTCACCACCCGCATTTCATATCCCTCCCCACGACACATTGGGCACTTTTTCGTCACATGTTGGGGATTCTGTTCCCCTCCCAGTCGAAGATGCCTCTCAAACGACCGCAGACACACCCGATGAAAGAGATGCGAGCAACTGAGCAGCACCACCCCCCCTGTGCGGTAGTGATCATGACAGATTGGACATGGCCGCTGTGCTTCCCCTCGCGCCACACACCGGGCACGGATCCCTGCCCATTCCTCCTCGGTGAGGGGTGCCTTGGGTCCCTCACGAAGGCCCATCCTTTGTGCCAATGTCAACAAAGGCACGTGTCGTGCAGGATTACTATCCTCCTTATCACTATGAATGTCCTTAATCACATACTCGCGTAAATCACACACAAAGTAACTCAACAGTTTGGAATGGACCACGGCCTGTGAATCCCCAGGAAGGATCGTAAGCGCCACTCGTTTACGCGGCTCCTCTTCCCCCACCTTTCTGATCCCTCCTCCTCCTCCTCCTCTCACGCTGTTATTCCTCCTCCTTCTCTGCGTCACAGGAATACGTCGCCCTGAACCTCCCCCCATCCCCCATTGCTTGGCAAACTCTTGCTGCAGGGCCACTGCATTCCACACACACTGGTTCTCCTCCAGGTGACCATACACCTGACCCCCTCCCTCCTCCTCCTCCTTCCTGTCCCTTTTCCCTTCTCCCTTAACTTTGGTGCTAATCTCCACTTCGTATACTCTTCTACCGCCCCTCCACACCCCCCCTCCTCTAGACTTGTTATTATCACCCATTGCTGCCACCCTGGGATTGATTGATATTGTTGATCCCCCGATAGTGATAGAGTGACAGAGAGATACACACACAAATGAAATATTTCAAACTGGGAGGGGGATGACGAAACTCAAAACTGAAATTCATTAAAAATCCATTTTAAATCTTTTCCTCTTTTTTTTCTTCTTTTTTTTTTGCACAAAACAAAAATATTTTTTTATTTGTGGGGTTTTGAAGGGGTTAGGGGATTTAAAATGAAAATTAAAAAAATGAAAACTTCATTTATTTTTTTTGTTTTGTCTTCTGCTTTTTGTTTTTTTGTTTTTTGAGGGGATTTTAGTTCTTTTAGTTTTTTATTTTTTTTTGGATTTTTGTTGTTGTGTTGTGATTTTTTTTTTTTTTTTTTTTTTTTTTTTTTTTTTTTTTTTTTTTTTTT
>PDIM01000076.1:0-20457 GCA_002811675.1 Ichthyosporea sp. XGB-2017a | reverse complement strand
TTCGGAATTTATAAAGTGCAAAAAAAAAAGCAAAAAAAAAAAAATGAAAATTAAAAATACAAACAAAAAAGAAAAAGGAAATTGATCCAAAACCAAAACAAAAACAAAAAAATCCGAAAATATGGCCACAAACCCGGGTGGCCTTGCCACAAACTACTTTTCTATATGCATCTATCAACTATCTGGGCTCTGCTGCCGTTCTTAATCACCGCCAACAGCTGACCAAAATCCCCACCCAGCAGGTCGATTTTTCCTCCCATGGGTTGGTTGCTATTGCTTCGACCCCGAACAGGCGCAGTGTGGAGAAGAGTACACGACTGAGACAGAAGAAATCCCACAAACACCTAGGAGAAGTAATCGTTTAAACATTAAAGCGTAGACTTATCTTTTAAGACAACTTTTAAACGATTACTTCTTCGGGGTGCTTGTGGGATTTTTTCTTTCTCAGTCGTAATTTTTTTAGTTTTGGTCAGAATTAGGTTCAACGGATAAATTTAGTTTTTATTTTGCTGCTTCTCTTCTCTGTCCTTCAAGTCTTTTCTCATTAATCTCTCTAATGGAATTCAGTCTAGTTTCCGCTAAACTATTTGGAGACGGTTTTCCTTGCTAATCACTTTACTACACGCATTTTGGGCTCAGTTCGTCTGAGCCTCTGACACTTGAGGTGAGTAGTTTTGTGCACACTTGTGTGTTGGGAGGTTCATGTGGCCGAGTGGTTAAGGTGTTAGACTGCTAATCTGATGGGCTCTGCCCGCGCAGGTTCGAATCCTGTCATGGACGCCATATTTTTTTTTCGTTCTTTTAATCCTTTTTTGCAAATTTTCCTTTGCTTTAAAAGATATTGTCCTAGCTATTATTACTACAGAAACTACTGTACTCATGAACCAGATTATATTATGCTTCGTCAGTGAGGTCTCACTCCCTAAACTTCTCTTGCTAACCCTATGAATCCACGAGCCCCTCACTATGTATAAGTAGCTGTCATGGTCATTTTATTAAAATAGTCTGCACAGCAAGTGTGGACGAGCGAAGCTTGTGTAAGGGATCCAATTTTGTGAAGCATAATTTTGGGGGGATGGGAGTTTTATCCAACCAGAAGGCTGCATTTTCCGTCGAAAGGGCCTGAGCTGATGAGAGAAATTTCGCTCAATCATTTCATTATACATCGACGTTATACAGTGACCAGTGTGATTTGAAAAGCTCATGGATTCATAGGGTTAGCAAGAGAAGTTTAGGGAGCTGTGAGACCTCACTGACGAGTGACGACGCATCATGATCATCTGGACAGTGGCTACTACATAGCTAGATCGCCTCTAGTCTAGTCTGCTCACAAGTGAAGGTGGGAAATTGACTTAATGTACTCGAGTGTGATACATAACTAGAAGCCTAGCTCACACTTCGACAGAGTGAATAATTAGGTGAAAAATTGAGCTCGCACTTGTCATCGATTTGCAATTTAAATGACATAATTTAAAAGTAAACAATAAATGCAAATTTCTAATTCTCGTGGTCGTCATGCTACATATAACTAGAGAAGCAGTTTAGCTATGCAAATGTACATGACAGCTATACTAGTACTACTGTACTCTATAAAAGGCGTCTAGCTTATGTCATGCGCAATTATTACAGGCTAGTGATAATAATATAAGAAGCTTTTCACAGTTGCATGATTAAAAGCATTTATTAAAATTTAAAAGAATTAATGTTATAGATACCAACATTTCAGCGTTAAATAATGAAATATCTACTAATTATTATAGCTGCTAGCTGTGTGTGGGACAGATTTTGATTTCGAACAAATTGAAGTGAGAATATAATACGACGTAGGACTGAGTTGGGAATTATCAGTGTACTGTAGATTTATTAACAAGAATGTTGGACTTACCACAGACTCACAGCAATTTGAAAGAGCGACTATCGGGGGAGCGGTTTGAAGACGGGTTAGGCAAAGAGGGAGGCGGTGAACTTCGGAGTGTCTCCCCCAGTGAACGGTTGGGTATTCGTCGGGGTTTGAGTATCAGCGATTCTTTTTATGGAAAGCGAGCGTTAGCAAGCTGTTCCTTGGAAGAAGATAGTGAAACGCGATTGACTGAAGCAAATCTGCGTTGCCACAGCTATGGGGAAAATAATTCTAAGGGTGTGGTGCTATCCCGAAAAGGAAAAGAAAGGATAAAGGGAGGCAAAAGACATCCTGTAAAGCAAAGATATAAACTTGGAAACCATATTTGGGGAAACAGAGTGCGCCGATGCAATCATTTGGGGACGGGGACTGATATTATTCTTAGCTATCTAGAAATTATTGAGGCCGATGCAAAAGACAAGGAGTTTTTAGATCGTTTGCTATTGTTCTATTTCAGCAATTTTATTCCAATGGTAGCAGCCCATTACGAGGTTATTGTATCCGGAACAAAATTATATTTGGCCTTTGAATCTTTGAACGGATATGTGAACGTGTTAAATTATTTCGAGACGAATGAGACTGAGGATGATGTCTTGATCCAATGCGTGAATGACTTATGCTCTCTAATGGGATACATCCACGACAGAGGCTCAATCATTCCCAACCTCACTGTGGCCAATATATTTGTCAAAGCAGATTCTCGAACGAGAAAGCTCAAACTTCTTGTTGCTCCATTCTTTATCTGCTCCTCGCTTGCAGAGATGCGAAAGACTACCAAAATTCAGAATTGCACAGACGTTGGAGAAATTATTAAGTGCTTGATGGTCTACAAAAAGAGTGCTCTAAATACGAACAGACTGGAAAATAGTGCATCGGCAGAGTCTGTAATAGATGCGTATAACAGTCTATTGTCATCAGCCAGTAAAAGTTTCGATTCCGTTTCCAAAAATCTATCTTTCACTCAGGAAGAAAACCAGTTACTATCTGAAAGTGAAACACTAATGCTTCTTTCTTCTCTCTATTTGAATTTGCGTCTTGAAAAGGGTGATTCTAGAAGCATAAAGAGGAAAATAAGCTACTGGAAAGCACAGATGAGCGATACCCCAGGCAAGATCTTTCCAAAAATGAGTGGTTTTCATCTTTTGGGGAAAGATTTTCTTATCAATGCCAGTATTGATGCACATATTGTTGTCGCTTCGGACGAAGGGCCCATTGATGATATGGGGAGGGGAGTTCTCAGAATACTGGAACACGCCTTCAGTGATCCAACGGGTGTACCCGAATTTGATTTGGATATTTTGCGCCTTTATTTCGATAAAGTGAAGAATCAGCTCAAAAATGACTCCGCATATGGGGGGAGTGTGGCATTATCCAACTATTCTAGCAAAAGCGCTATCAAAAGTCCGAGCAACAACCGGAGCAAAAGTCCCAGTGCAGCTTGTCAAAGTAGTAGTGATTTGTCATTGTGTGGGGTTTTTAATACCCAAATTGACACTTTTAGTGGTTCGAAGTACGATTGCTTAATCGCAAACTACACTTTACATTTCCAAGCATCTTTAATAGCCGAATATCTCCCTGTTATCCAGTGCACGCACGAAGCTACAAATAGAAAACTGATGATAAGTGAGGTCGCAGTCAATAACTTTCAAGCGTGTATAGAATACAAGAAACATGACACTAGTTGCACCATGGAAAAGTTCTTGCGTATAGTATGCCATGATGTTTCAAATTTGGATACCATGGCAAGGCATTATGAAGTGATTCCCATTCACAATTCCCGTTATGTATTTGTTAGCTTTGAGACAGCGGATGACTATGTGAGCTTTCCGGAATTCACCAAAAACCATTCGCTCGAGGAAGGGCAAATTCTGGAAATAGCTGTGGGAATAGTTGAAACGGCCTTATGCATTACGGAAGTTTACCAGTGCGCTCTGCCTCCTTTCAGCGAACACAACATCTTCATTAAACCGGAAGAATCCTCCGGTAAGATTAAATTCCGCCTTTTCCCTTTGCTTTTCAAAAATGCGTTCGACCAAAGAGCCGACTCCTTAAGTAAAATGGAAACATATTCAGACTGCACCAAGTTCTTAGAATATGTATTGGGTCTTTTAAGTCCTACTGAGGAAGCCTGCATTGGCGAGGAGTCTGCTGCCATGGAAGATGTTAACGAGGCAATCCACCTCTTCGAAGCACCACAACGTGATAAATCTATGATTGAAGCATTTCTTGGGTTACCAACATTCAAAGGTAAAATACAAACTCTTCAGGCCAGTAAAGGTCGCTTGGAAGATGAATGGGAACGGGGCTTTGAGAGTGTGCATAAGCGTGTCGATAATATGATAGATTTGGTTTCTCAGAATATAGTCGTTAACATACCGTCCCCCGAAACATTTGTTCATAGTGCAAAGCTATGGGCTTGCCTAAAGCTTGCAGCGGATATTATCAACGATTCATCTAACCTTGAGGGACATCTTCTTTTAGAAGCCTCCCGCTTTGAAGAAATGGTTTGCGTAGTTAACCCTTCATCTGTAGATAGCGCTAAGGGTTCAGAAGTACTCGATCGAGTCAAAGTGGATACTTCATCTCTGGAAGATCTTGTTAAAAATAGCAATCCATGTGTGATTCAGAAGCAAGAATGCTGCAGTTTACCTCAATGTCCCCAACCAAAGCCATCTTTATTCAGGCTTGGTGTCTTCGGTGCATTTAAAAAAATGTTTTTTCGGAGCACTCCTAGGAAATGTGAGGAATTGCATGGGGGGTTCAAGTTCGTGCAAAGTGCGGAAAAAGTGCGAAATCTATTGGATGCTGGAGTGGAAGAATATGAGAGTACAATTATCGCGAGCTGGATCGAGCCTTACAAATTGCATGTCATGGAGAAGAAGAGCATGTTCGAAGGAACAATTGAAATTTTGAGCTCCAGGGAAGGAAAGATTAGCCATATGTGTGAACATTTCATCAAAGGCAGCGATATATTGGCGTTTAAACTTCTGTTCAGTCATTTGTGTGATGTAATGACAGCATCCGTGGATGGAACCAGTGATGGTTTGTTTACTTGGGAGCATTCAGTGCCTTCAAGAACACAGCATGGGGGATCAGTTTCTCTCAATGATAAACCCATTGGCCCATTATATAACATGGACGTCTCCTCAGAAGAAGAAGAAGATACTTTGGAGGAGGATACTGCACTCAGACTCAGTCACGGATCCCTCCGAATGTAATAAATGCCTTTAATTCTTTTGTACATATTTTGTTTTTGTTTTATTTGTTTTTTTTCCCTGCTTTTTTTTTTTTCTTGAAAAAAATTGTTTTGTTTTTTGATTTTTTCAAGTTGTTATTATAATTTGTTTTTTTCCAGGATTAAAAATTTTCTTTGGATTTGTTGGTGTTTTGTTTTGCTTTTTGATTTTTTGTTTTAAAACAACAAAGGGTAGAAGGTGGAAGTTGACTAAGGAATGAGTATTCAAGCCCAACCATGTAGGGGGGGAGATTGTGTTGGGGTGAGGGGCGGAAAAAAGGAAGTGGGAGGAGAGGAGGGCGAGGAGGAGGAGGAGGAGAAGGGGGAGGGGGGCTTCGATGCTGGCTGGGAGGCAAGGAGCGTGCATCATGATTGGTTTGGGCATGGCAGTAACGGGGAACAAATGTTGGTACCGCCGCCTCTAATGACTGGATTGCAAAGCTGTCTGTGTGTGATGAAGAGGAACGGTGGGCTTGGGAGGCGGGAGCGAGGATGGAGACAGGAGGAGGTGGGTGCAGTGGGAGTGGGGAGTGATAGTCGGAATTGTCAGAGACCGAGTGTGTTTTGTGAAGTGTTGGGGCAGCTTCCAGGCCTTGATGTGTTTTGTGTTGCACGGGATGACGGAATTGTACACGTGGGGTATGTTTTAGAATCACAGGGGGGTGATGGAGGACATGTTGTGGATGACGTCCCTTCTGGAATGTTTCATGTATTGTTCACCTTGAATTTCCCTGAATGTGGGCCGTTTTGTATGCAGTGGAGTGGGGATGGGCGGTATCTCTTTGTGTCATCACAGTCATATCTGTATGTGTACGCTTTGGCGACTAAACACACCATTGTTGCGCTGTGCCGCGAAACAGAAAGAGCAGCAGAAGCAGCAGCAGCGGTCGGGGAAGAAGGAGGGGCAAAAGGTAGTCTTTCAGGTAGCATTGCGAACTATAGCAAGGGAACAGGGAGAGCAGGAAGGCGGAAAGGGCGTGAAAGCCCCTCTATATTGTCGTCACCGTGCTGCTACTTCGTGCACACTTTCAAAAACTCAAGTTACGTTTGCGTTCCCTTTAGTGGCAGTGATGGACAGTGGCAAGGTCTGTTTCAAGGGGATGGTTTGGCGACAGCCAATTTAGCAAAGGCATGGGGCGTATATCGGGGTAGTGAATTGTACAGGGAGGAAGTGGGAGGAGAGTTTGAAGGGGAAGTGGTGGGGTCATGCGACGACGATATGATGCCAGGGCTAGTGCTGATTCACAAGAAGGAGTTGAACTTCGCTCCTGATGGTTTATCTGTTGGTGATTGTAATAGGGAGGGTCTTGAGGGTTATTTGGTCAGTCTGTGTGGTCCTAATGGGGTAGAGTTTTATCAGTTCAGACCGGCCCTGCCTCCCACATCGCCAAATGAAAGCATTAGCTCGAATACCAGCATGGAAGGAAGTTTTGTTAGTGAAGCATCTGACATATTTTCATCTCTTTTTCTTCAAATTGAAATGGATGTCATGCCATTGCACGAGTCTTTGTCTGTGTGTGTTGTACAGCTGTCCCCATCGCTATCCTACTTGGGATTGGGTGCCATGGATGGGCATTTTGGGGTATGGGAAATCGAAGCATCTGGGCTAGCACCATCAATTGTAGAACAGCCCGTGATGGTATCATCTCAATTCAGAGAACTATGTTCAAATTTCTGGGTAGAGCGACTAAAAGTATCACAGATTACATGCATTGACTTTTCCTCGGATGAATGCATGGTTGTTGTAGGTTCTTGGGATTATTGCTTATTTGTGTTTCAACGTGAAGCCGGGGAGTTTAGATCGGTGAATGTCTGGGCAAGAATTTTTCAATTTTCGCTACCCAGCGGAGATGTAGTTCGAGAAGAGAAAGTGTTTGAAACTTATCTTTTGGCACAGTTTGTTCCAGAGTCTCATATGGTTGTATACACTCTTCCGGAAGGAAAGCTTATGCTACGCAATATTGAAGGGGGTGGCACTGAAGCATTACAATCTGAGGATATCGGCAAGGTTGCAAATCCTAGTTTTGACAATGTCTACGGGAGAGGGATAGCATGTATTCTTCCCACTAGTGCAAACACAGTTGAATCCAGTACATCTGCTTTTAAAGTCCTTCATGTTCGTAGTGACAATTTATTTTCGTTAGTTCACTTTCGAAGAGCGGGGGCTAAAAAAAAGGAGTTTACCATTCACAATGAACACAGGACTGTAAGTGGTATGTCAAAAAGCCAATTGACTGTAATGACCGAAATGGGTCACAGTTTGACGAAAGCAGCGGTTCAAACCCCTCAATGGAAGACGTATCTATGTTTTGATGGCGTTGAAAGCCGAATGAAATGTGCCAGCTCGTTTGACTACGAGTATCTTTTGCGAGCAAGCGACCGCGGTCTAAAGTTTCATGCTAGTGAAAAATACCTTGTGCTATTGATCGATGGATTGGTGTATGTATTTCGTTCTTCTTCGCAGAAAGAAGTATCAAAGCAAAGCGAATATGTCGAGCCGTACTGTTTATACGCACCCAGAGAGTCAGCCTGTGTGTGCTTATGGAAAGATTATCTTATTTACCTTTCAGTGATCGATGGAAATATTTACTTGTCAGTTGTCAACCTTTCCGAATTAGGCACCGTAGATACATCTCAGGTTGTTTGTCTTAGAGAGGAACCCCTTGAGTCCCACTTGAAACGAGCGAATGTCTCAGTACCAAAGACTGAGGTGGGCCGGGGTGAGGTAAACAAAATACAGATGTATGCAGCCAAAGTTTCTGAAGGGCGTTCTCTTAATGGTCGATCCATGAGTGTAGGAAGAGGCGGGTTGAAAGTTATTGACGACAAAGAGTCCGTAACCGAGTCAAAAGACAATGACGGTAATGTTACAGTATTTGTTTCAATAGTTAGCCACCAAATGGAAATGAAGGACAAAGCTAGGGCGACCCTCAAGCAAGACTATTTTCGGTCGTCCAACAGCGAGGTCTTATCAACCTCAATTCCATCAGCAACATCATCAGTGTCAGTAGAGTCTTCTTCATTACCTGGTTCTGCAATGCTTGAACCCATCCCCGTTGAGTTTGGCATTACACTTGATATGATTGGGAGAGAAATCGTCAAAATCAGTAGTTATAATTGAAGATAATATTTGATATTCCCTTTGGGGAATATGGCCACATGGCGAAAAATAAATTATTTGGTAATTGCGACGGCCTTGATGACATTGGAGTACTTTTTCATTCAATTTCGACTCTTCTGTTATGTTTTGGAGAGTGAGCGGGTGTTCGGATTTGTGGAAGCGGAAGGAACACTGCACCGCGCTGCATAGGAAGAGAGAAAAGAAAGAAAAGGGAAGAATCCGAATTCATAGCCAAGGCAGCGCAGCATTTAGTACACAGACAGAATTTGGTTGGTTTAGGAGATAAGAAGATAAAAAACAGAGAAAAGAGAAAGGGGGAAAGATGTCGATGCGCAAAGTTTTGTGTAGTGACTTGAGGTCGTGTTCGCGCCTCTCTGGACGATCTTTAGTGGGGCAGAGGAAGAATGTGACTGGGCGCTGGGGTGCTAAGACTATTGGTGGAAAGGGAATCGGAATGGGGGGATGGTTGACAGAGTCTCTGTCTTCTTCTTATCGTCAACACTCTGTTGCTGGGCTGGCCCCGCTTCAGCAGTTGCGATACTCTGGCTCGTCTCTATCGAAAAATCAGAGTAGTAGTGTTAGCAGTGAAGATGCTGAGTCGCTGACCTCCTCGAGAAAAGTACTGTGTTTTGAATACACATTTGATGATTGTTCTGCTGCGATTGTGACTAGTTGCGGCCGCGTTTTGGCCTCCCACGCCCTGCACGGGTTCAGTGAGTTGCTGACTAAGTCTGGAACAGGAGGAGTGAATCCTCTCCATGCGGGGTTTTTTCAGCAGCGAAGTTTGCCTATTGTGCTCGAGCGAGTGATGGAGGAAAGTGGGTTCGTGTTAGACGATATTGACTACATTGCCGCACCAGTTGGGCCGGGACAGGGAATGGGTCTGCAGAATGGCATGAACTTTGTAAAGAAATTGTGTGTGGATCTGGATGTGCCTTTTATTGCTGTGCATCATGTGGAGGCACACATCACTGTTCCGCGACTGAGCGCGCGAATGCTTAAAAGCGTTAATGGGCTGGGGAAAGGCAAAGGGAAAGGGAAACGAGGAGCAGGTCTTAACAGCGCCCCAATCAAATTAGAAGAAAGAATTACTGACTTCCAGAACGCGGAAGTGGAGTACCCGTTTTTGTCCATGCTGATGACCGGTGGACATTGTGAACTGGTGCTCGCTCGTTCTGCGGAGTCGCTGTACACGATTGGCCGTACCATGGATGATGCCCCTGGGGAGGCATTCGATAAGGTTGCTCGTGCCCTCGAGTTGGATGTGTTGGCGTATGGAAGTGGTGGGTTGGCCGTAGAGATGTGTGCACGCAATGGCGGTGGGTCCCCTGATGTGCTGGGATATCCGGATGTGAGATTGCAAGGCAAAGATGCAAATTTTAGCTTTAGTGGAATCAAATCTCATTGTATGGGGTTGGCAGCAGAGCTAAAGAAGAATAAGGTTATGGATGATAAGGAACGCGAATTGGTAAAGAGCAATATATGCAATTCGTTTCAGTTTGGGGTGGCAAAGCATATGATGGTGAGTCTCCTCCGTGCTGTGGAATACCTCACTCGCCATGGTGACAGATTTGGTTTGGAAACGTACGCTGTAGATCAACGGGGCAGGAAGAAGGCTTATCGCGCCTTCAAGACCCCCCTTCGACTCTCGGTGACAGGCGGCGTGGCGTGCAATTCCTTTATTACAACTGCTCTAACTACCTTGGTTGGAGAGATGGGCCACATCTTCGACCCTGAGGTGGCCATCCCCGAGAAGAGAATGTGTTGTGACAATGCAGTAATGATAGGATGGAACGCCTTAGAGAGGCTGGCCACAGATCCCCGCCTTCTCATCCCGCCTGAGCAAATAAGTACCGAGATATACCCAGTTCTTCCCCTCAATGACACACACATGGCGCAGGTAGATCTCATCAATGAGAACTACACCGCCAATGGTTCGCGGTCGGCTATACGACTGACCTTAAACGCGTTGACGCAACAGCAGAAGCAGGAGCAGCAACAGGCACAGCAGCAAATTGGGGACGGGGAGCCAAGACGGATAGTTGGAGAGTAACAGAAGAACTAAAGAAGAGCGATTTTCAAAATCAAATAAAAGTCGAATAAAAACTTTTCATGGATTTTCTGATTTTCATAGAAAATGCAGTAGAATAGTTATTGTATAGGAATTCCCATAGAATGATAATTTGCGGTGGGTTTTCCCTTCTTTTCTTCTTTTTTAATTTTTTGTATTCGTGTCTTGTTCTGTTTTTTTTGATTTGGTTTGTTTATTTAATTAAATTGTTTTGTTTGATTTTTTGGGGAGGAGGAAAATCAAGATTGGAGAGGGGAAATAAGGAAAAGTTTTAATCAAGGAAAGAAGTAAAAAGCTCAAGTTTAAAATCTTGAGTAAGTGATTCTTTTGTTTGTGTTGCTTTTCTTTTTGATTCCTTGCAACACGCAAATTTAGATAGAAGAAAAAAAAAAGAAACAAACAAACAAGTAGAAAGTATAGAAAAAGACAGAAATGGTTGAGTCGAGTCTTCTTACAGCGGAAGAGAATAGGACCGTTCAGAATGTGCTTGGAGCAAAAGGTCTTTCCCTGGCAACGGCTGTAGCCAAGCTGTATCTGGCTGATCCTTCTCCGAATGAATGGACTGGGCAAACAGCAGGGGTGGTGTGCCTTGTGAAGGATAAAGCTCAAAGATCCTACTTTCTGCGGGTGATCAACATGACTACCAGTGAGTATGTATGGGAGCAGGAGCTGTATGATGATTTTGAGTATAATGAGCCTCGACCTTTCTTTCATACATTTGCCACCGATACTTGCATGGCTGGACTGTGCTTTGCCAATACACAGGAGGCTGCCTCGGTGAAGGATGCTGTTAATACAATTATGAGAAAGAGAAACAGTAGGAAAGCGGCCCCTGTGGGTGTTGGCTCTGCTGGAATGGCGGCCGCTGGTGTGGGTGCGCAAGCCTCAAATTCAAATGTGAATGTGAGTTCCAGTACGCTGTCTGGCCCCAAAGCCACCCCAATTATGAATGCTCCTCTGGCGAATGAGAAGGCGGATAAGAAGAATAAGAAGAAGAAGAAGAAGGACAAGAAGGGAGACAAGAAAACTATCAGCAAAGCAGATATTGGATTGCCTACCAACTTCCAACACAAATCACATATTGGGTGGAATTCGGAAACAGGTTTTGATGTGAATAATATTCCTCCGGAGCTGGAAGAGTTGTTTGCCAAGGCGGGAGTGTCTAAGAAAATGTTGCATGACAAAGAGAATAAGGAGATTATTGATCAGTTTGTGAATAATTATGGAGGTCTTGAGGGGGTGAAGAAGAAGGCCGCCGAGAAGCCTGCAAGAGCTGCCGCCCCTCCTCCCCCACCACCCGGCAGATCTCCTCATGGGTCTCGAACGAACCTAAGTGGTGGTCCTCCTCCACCCCCTCCCTCGAGTAATCGATCGAGACAGCCTCCTTCCCCAATGAACAGCGGTAGAGGGGCCCCTCCTCCTCCACCCCCTGGGCGAGCAGAGCGTGGAGCCCCCCCTCCTCTGCCTCCTGGACGAGGCGAGCGTGGCCCCCCTCCTCCGTTGCCTCCAGGTCGTGCAGAACGTGGTGCTCCACCTCCTCCGCCTCCTGGACGAGTGGATCGCGGAGCTCCTCCGCCCCCACCGCCATCCCAAAAGACTGCCCCTCCTCCACCCGAGCCTGCTGCTGCTGCCTACACAGCTCCTCCTCCTGTTGTCGCACAGACGTCGACGCCGCCTGCTCCTCCTCAGGTAAAGGTTTCGCAGCCTCCCCCGCCTCCACCGTCGGGTGGTGCACCCCCTCCACCGCCACCACCACCACCAGCAGGTGGCGCACCCCCTCCACCACCACCACCACCACCAGCAGGTGGCGCCCCTCCTCCTCCTCCGCCCCCCCCACCAGCTGGAGGTCCTCCACCCCCTCCAAGTGGTGTTCCTGCCGCTGTTACTTCACCCGATAGAAGCAGTCTGCTTGCTGGTATTCGCGAGGGAGTCACACTCAAGTCGGCGGATGAAAGTCCGAGACCAGCCTCGTTGGGCGGCGGTGATGATCGTAGTGACCTTTTGGCTAGTATCCGTCAAGGCACGAATTTGAAGTCCGTTTCGAGGAACAGCACACCACCCAAATCTCCGGATCCTGATGGTGACGGTGGTACTGGGTTGGACGATATGGCGTCCGCCTTGCGAAAAGCCCTTGCTTCCCGTGGTAAAGCCATTCGATCGGATGACGACGATAGCGACTTTGACGACGACGATGATGATGACTGGGACTAAAAAGACAGAAGAGGAAGATGTGCGTTGGGGCTGGCTATTATTCTCTTGCCATTTTGCTTCATTTTGTTCGGTTTCATTGGACGAAGTATGGTTTAAAGGATTTATTTACGACCTGTTAAAAAATTACAACAGTGCCATTAGCATAGCATTGTTCACCAATAAAGAAGTGTAATGTGTGATATCTATATATATAGTGTTTTAGTACAGGCCAATAAAGGGGCCTGCGTACGTATCCAGCTTGTCATTATCTGTCAGTCTCTTCCGTATCTTCTTGATGGATGGGACAATTGCTTTGTCAAAGAGTGCAAAGAGTTCCTCGTGGGATTCTGGGTACTGGAATATGTTCTTTGTCTTTGCATCGCGTGTGCAGTCCACTAATACGTAGGTAAGCCTGCCTGTATTTAGGGCCCCATTTTCAATAAGTGCGCGGATGCGCCCCGGGGTACCGACTGCCAAATGAACAACGTGATTGCGAAGATATTCCTCCTGCTCCTTGATCTTCATATGGCGAGAGAATAACTTCACTACCTTGCACAGGCGAGCAAAGTCTACATTAAGGCGCTTTACCAAATCGGCAGCCTGAACAGACGAGTTTGTAATGAAGAGAAATTCCGGACAGCCCATTTTGATAGCATTCTTCTTCGAATTCGAAGTCTTGTTTGCTTTAGCATTCATCCCCAAGACCCTCTCCCAGCGAGGGCACACATGTTTCACTACCCCACAAGCATGCTCCGTCCCACGCTCCTCTAGTCCCTTCAGATCAAGGAAACAAGCCGCGGGGATATCCTCCTCACCTGTACGGGTCTCCAAAGCCTCCTTGTCCTTCTCCTCATCCGTACGTTGACGATTCAGATACAGCACATATTGCTCCCACAGAAGTTGCCTCTGCTGTTCCATATCACCACTCTGGATCAGTTTATTGACACGACTGTCCTTTGCCATAAACCCCTCCCTGCGCTTCTCCTGGCGTGCCTTGCGTCGCTCCTTCTTGCTCTTCTTCGCTCCATTACCTGAGGCGGTACTGGCAGGAGGGGATGAGGTAGAAGTCTTTAGTTTCTTGGCCACATTCCGCTGTTGTGTGTGTTGGTATTCCTCTTTTTCCTTCTCGTCCTCCAGTACCTCCTCCTTCTCATGGTCAGAGCCTCCCTGCAGATCAAACATCAAATCATCGTCTAGATCGTCCCCTCCTCTATTGTACTCCTCGTTCCTTCTTTTGGTTGCTGTTGTGATTCCCACCATTATCACTCTTTTGTTTGGAATTCCTATTTTATACCTGTTTTCAAACTTACAGTTCACAGTGGGGGGATTTCCTTTGTTACTTCTACCCTCTTCCTCTCTTCTGCTTTGTTGCAGTTCCAATAACTCAATCCACGGATATAAAGAAGAAGTAAATAATGAAGAAATATATGAAAATTAAGATAAAGGCGTTTTTTTTATACAAAAAGTCACATGGTCAATTTTTCCTTTGAATTTTTTTGGGTTTATTTATTCGTTTTTTCTTTCGTTTTCTTTCTTTTTTTTTTTGGTTGTTGCGAAGGGGATCGATAAACAAGAACCAAAAAGAAAAACAGGTACATTTTTGTTAAAGGATCAATCAGAAAAGACTCTCTGGTTCCCTGGCTCTCTCTCTCTATTTGTGAAAAAAAGACTTTTATTGTAACTTGAGTGATGGGGGGTTTTGTGGAGTTTAAAGAAACGGGAAAGAAGGCAAAAGAAGGGGGGGCTGTGAAGAGAAAATGGGAGGAGCAGGGTGTTGGAGCGAGGGAGTGGAGGAGGAAAGGGGGGAGAGGGAGCAATGGTGGAGGAGGATTTGTGAAAGATAAGGAGAAGCAATTGAAGGAGAAGGCCATGCGGCTACGAAGGAGTGCCCGACAGCTACCTATTGCAGAAGGGCGGGAAGCGATTCTTTCAGCGATACGGGCCCACGGGACGGTGGTGCTTGTTGGGGAGACTGGGAGTGGGAAGACGACTCAGTTGACGCAGTACTTGTACGAGGAGCAGCTGAAGGAGGAGAGGGAGGAAGGGAAGACTAATCACAATCACAATAAGAAGAAGACAAAGGGAATTGTGTGCACGCAGCCTCGACGTGTGGCAGCGGTGACGGTTGCGAAGCGAGTTGGGGAGGAGGTGGGTTGTCGTGTTGGGGAGGAAGTTGGGTATACGATCCGGTTTGATGATATGACGAATAGGAAAAAGGGAACCAGAACCGTGATTAAGTACGTGACGGATGGGATGCTGCTGAGAGAGGCAATGATTATGGACAAGGCAAAGGAGGGAAAGGAGGAGAAAGGGAGCGATGGGGATCTGTGTAGTCTTCTGGAGCAGTACAGCGTTATTATCCTGGATGAGGCCCATGAGCGTACACTTCACACTGATGTGTTGTTTGGAGTGATTAAAAAAATACAGAGACAGCGAAGAGATTTGCGTGTGGTGATTATGTCCGCCACGTTGGAGGCACAGAAGTTTTCCGATTTTTTCGATATGGCCCCCATCTTGTACATCTCTGGGAGGCAATTTCCTGTAGAGGTAATGTACACGAGGCGGCCTGAGAGCGATTATATTGATGCTGCAATGACGGCGGCTATTCAGATTCACGAAACATCGCCACCTGTAGGGGATATTCTTGTGTTCTTGACGGGGCAGGAAGAGATCGAAGCGGTTCAGAAGCTGTTACTGCAATATGTGCGGGAAAGGACCGCCGAGCGGGAGAAAAAGCAGTTGGAAGAGATGCGAGAAAATGAAGATATGCAAAAGGATGCGACTAGTAAGGCGGAAGAAAGGGTGGTGGTGGAGGAGGAGGAGAGGCATCCTGAGTTGATGGTATGTCCTATTTTTGCTGCCCTCCCATCTAGCGAGCAGATGAAGGTGTTCGAGCCTACCCCATCCGGGTTCCGCAAAGTGATTTTGGCTACAAATATCGCAGAAACATCAATCACCATTAACGGCATTAAGTACGTTGTAGACCCGGGACTGGTAAAGAGCAGGGGGTACAATCCTCGCATTGGTCTGGATACGCTGACAGTTGCACCTATATCGAAAGCACAGGCACAACAGCGTGCAGGGCGTGCGGGTCGTGAGCAGGCTGGTGCATGCTATCGTTTGTACACCGAAGAGGAGTTTGACAAGATGGAGCCAGAGACGAAGCCAGAGATTCTTCGCTCTAACATGAGTACGGTCGTGCTGCAGTTGAAGGCGATGGGGATTGATGATATTCTGAATTTTGACTTTTTGGATAGGCCCAATGAGGAATCATTGGTACAAGCGCTGGAGTTGCTTTACTGCTTGGGTGCCCTTGATGACAGAGGAAAGTTATCTACAACGGGAAAGAAGATGGCAGAGTTTCCATTAGAACCCAGGCTTGCCAAGACAATCTTAGCTGCAGTTGGATTTGAGTGCGTTGAGGAGATCTTGACTATTGTATCCATGCTTAGCGTTGATTCTGTGTTCTATGCTCCAAATGATAAGCGAGAAAAGGCGAATTTTTCTAAAAGAAAGTTTGCTTCGTATGAAGGAGATCACATCACACTTTTGAACGTTTTCAAGGCGTATAAAGAGGCCGGGGAGAGCAAGAAGTGGTGTATTGAAAACTTTATTAACGCTAGAACAATGAAAAGTGTTTTAGACGTAAGGCAGCAATTGGTAGATTTGTGTGGCCGAATGAAAATAGAGCTGTCTTCTTGCGGAATGGACACAGTTCCCATAAGAAAGACACTTGTTGCAGGCTTTTTTGTAAACGTTGCCACTCTTCAACCCGATAACAAATATCGAACCATGACTTCTTCAAGTCCTGTAAGCATACATCCAGGCTCAGTATTGTTTGGTAAAAAACCTCAATGTCTGTTATTTAATGAACTTGTATTTACTTCAAAACAGTACATGAGAGAGGTGTCTCAGGTTGAGCCAGAGTGGCTAACTGAAGTAGCACCAAAGTACTTTGCTTAAGAAACCAACGAGGGCATTCCTTTTTACTTCGTTTAATGGCTTTTTATTTTTTTCTTTGTTTTTGTGATCTACACAAGGCATGTGAAAAGTGCAATGCTCAAAAGCTTATCATACTCCTAGATTGATGCGATCAGTGCCTTTCCTAGGCACAGGTGCGTAAAGAGCAACTCATATTGTAGTCAAAGAGACATATCAACAGCCAGAGGTTCATTTTCCTTTTTAAATAATTGATACTA
Organism: Ichthyosporea sp. XGB-2017a; assembly: GCA_002811675.1. NCBI lineage: Eukaryota > Ichthyosporea > Dermocystida > Chromosphaera > Chromosphaera perkinsii. The sequence goes on along the minus strand of PDIM01000076.1, from coordinate 3,741 downwards.
TTATCGAGTAGATTCCGAACTTAAGGGGTAAATGCGCAATTCAAAACATACACAGCAATATACTATAATAATAAACTTATACGACGTCCTTAGAGTGCACGCAATTAAATTTTCAGTTCCCGTCTTCAATCCTCCTCTTCACTTTCCTCATCATCTTCAGCAAGCCAGTTTAACCATTTGTTAACCTGAAACAAAGATGTTCCTTTTCCTGGAAAATCATCACGAACATCTTCCTTCCACAAGAAAAAGGATTCCTCTTCACAGATGTCCAAATTATACAGAGCAGTAAACATTCGTTCCATATAGTTAGCTGGGAAGCCAGCTTGATGGGCAAATATCTGAACTCCATAAATACAAGCAACCTGGAGTGCCTGAGAATCACCAACAAGTGGCGACAGAAGCTTCGTATACTTTTGAATGAATCGAGCTTCTTCTGCCTTTGCTTCCTTCGACACATTCAAAGTTGGTCTTCCGCCATCATCCGGAAAGATAATTGACTTCTTGGAGCTATACTTAAGGATAACAGAAACAAGACGAGCAATAAATTTTTCGCTGGACAGTGTTTTCTTGTCAATGTTAGCTTTCAACCATTCCAGTACCTTCAACGGCTCCTCTTCGTTCTTTAGTAGGTTGTCAACTGCCAATTCACATTTAATTTCAGGGCACAAAAAATCTAGCTTCAAAGATTCTAACTTTCTGTAATATTCTTCATCAGATAATTTTGTAGGCACAACAAAGAACGACCGCAGGTCAATATATTTTGCGGCAGTCTCCACCTCAATATCACTCGTTTGCTCCTTAAGCAAAGCCAGAACTTTTAATACCTGCTCTCCGGTAAATATATTACATTGGTCAACACAATCCTTCAATGTGAAACTACCCCCCCGGATAAATCTTAACACATATGTCAGAATGTACGTTTCAATATGAGGGATATCTAGCTTTAGATCTTCCACACTTTCCAATTGTGTATTCAAGCTTTTAACAATTTCCTCCGCGCTGACAACCTTTTTTGCATGACATTCTTTCAATATGTCCACAACTCCCTGTCGATCACGATCAAGGCGGTCAAACGCTGCGGAAAGCATTGTATCCACCACATTGAATTTCTCCGCGCGGGCCTTCATTTCCTTCACCAGAAAAACAGCATTTTCAAGGTCCATTGAAGACATGTATTCAGCAACGAGGGTGCTAATCTTTTCAGTCAATTCCTCAAAAGTGATTTCTTTGGCTGGAGTGGCAGGGTTTGTGGAAGCAGAACCAGTTGCACCTGCAGCCAATTCATCCTCATCGTCGTCAATCTCAAGTCTCCTGAAGGCAGTAGATGGAACCAATGGATTTATATTGGGTGTGGAAAGAATATCTGTGCCCGCGCTGTTCACTTGTTTTATATTTGCCGAAGGAGGAAGCTTCGCACTTGAGGCAAACTGTGGTCTCAGATTAATATCTGCTTGTTCTGCTTTGCCATCTCGGTTGTTGCATTTCAGAGCAGACTGCATAAGTCCATCATCTACTTTTGAAGACGAATTAATACCCGGACTGGACATTTTACCCTCACCCGTTGAAAACATCATATTCGAATAACCTTGGGAACTACCTCCGTATTGTTTACGCCCTTCTGTTGAATGAAAGCTACCAGGGGACATTCTTTGTGTCCCTTGATTCTGCTGTCCTCGGAGATTTTGCAATCCATTCTGAGGTCCACCTCTCATTGCCTGTTGGACTGGCGGTGACTGGAGAAGACCAGTACCATGTCTACCTTGCTGTTGTTGGTTATGGTAGCCCCCTCGGTACATTTGCGAATGGCCACCACTACCACTGTACTGTTGATGAACCCCGTTTATCGACTGCCCTTTGTTATTCATATTCATCGCCGGGCCATTGAATCCACCCATTCCTTGATGCTGATACTGCTGTTGACCCCCTCTACCCAGAATACCTTGGCTACCAGGTCCCCTCATGTATCCACCGCCACTCCCTCCAATACTATTGCCGCTATGACCCTGATGGTAGTGGCCCTGTCCCTGCATATTACTATTACTATACCCTCCATAATTTGGTCCACCGCTTCCACCATATTGCGGGTGGTTCATATTACCACTACTTGGTCCCCTATAACCACTCTTGCGGTACTCCTTATCAGCCTCTTTACGGATTTCAGCGATACTTCTCGGCCCTTTGTTCTGCTTCCATTGTCTCTGCACCCAATCGTTCTTTCGCAGGTCAAGGACATCCTGCACCATGAAACGATGTCGGGAGGGTAGGGACTTACTCGTGGCCAGGTCCTGCATACGCTCAAAGTACTGCGTCATGTATAACCGAGCTTCGGGCGTATCCAGCACTGGCCCAACGGTTGTCATCAGTTTACACAAACATTCCACATCATCGGGATCAGCATTCTTTACCTTGCCCAAAAGTTGCCGGATGCAATCATGCATCACTTTCGAAGAGAGGATCTTTAGCTTACCAAGTTCGCCAATGAATTTGATATTACCCAACATTTTCCGCTTGGCCAGAATACGTTTTTGCTTTTCTTCGTCATCCATTGAATCATCCATCTTCTCAAACTGAGAAAAGATCTCCTGGCGGTTCTGAAACTCATCTTGGCATTTTTTCAGTAAAAGTTTTCTAAATGTTGACACTTTGGCACCGGGCTCTTCAAAACTTGGGGCCTCTTGATTGAGTTTCACACAGGTTTGCGCATACAAGGAGCTATAATGAGGCTCATCAAGTGCCTTTTCAAACAAAAGGATGATCACGCCTCGCAATATATTCACATTATAAATTCCCACATTCACCAACTGATCAGTTAACTTATCAAACTTCTCGGGTGTCAATTTGTTTAAAATCCCTCTCACATTTCTGAAGACAGATTCATCCGATGAAATTTTTTCTCTTGACGCAATCAAAGGCACCCACTTTGCAGTACCCTGATCAAGACTACTATTGCTTCCTCCTCCCGATGCTCCCTCCTGATGAGCAGCAAACGGTGATCTATTCCCATGGGACTGCGTGGAAATAATACTGCTTCTTATTAACGGCTGCTGCTGAATGCCTTTGTCCTGTCCGACCACCTCTACGGTACCGCTGTTGTTATTGATCCCTTGCTGCTGTTTAGTGGCATGGTCTTGCTCAACCATACTCCCTTTTCGCCCGGTTTCTTTCAATGCGCTGCTCATTAAACACACACACACCACCTCTCTCTCCTTTTCTTTTCTTGTATCCCTAAAATACACTTTCTATTGATTTCAAAAATATATATCTTTCAAGCTTTAGATATATCAAAGAAACAATAAACCAACAAAAAACGAAACACACACACAAACAAGATTTCTTGATTCTGCACAGTAGAGGTAAACTAATAAATCTATATGAATGACTCCACTCAGGTACAGCAGTGCAGTGACTAAGTAACACCAGATTCCTTCCTCTCTAGTTCCTCTTCCTCTCTAGTTCCTCTAGGTCCTCTATTAGACTAGCTAGCTGTGTGGTGACTGCAGGTGTGGACCAAGGAGCGTTAGTAAATGATTAATTGATTATGATTATTAACTATGGGAAAATTATAATAATAAAATCATCACTCCACTATGGAGAGGCTGGTACATAGGACAAGAGTAGCTCTATGTCTAACCCTAGATCCTAGCCCTAACCCTACACATGTAATAATAATCAGCGAGGAGGCCTTTTTGTTTTTTGTTTTGTTGTTGTTTTTCGCGATTCCACTTTTTTGAAACCAAAAAA
>PDIM01000075.1:67357-87887 GCA_002811675.1 Ichthyosporea sp. XGB-2017a | reverse complement strand
TTACTCGTCAGATACAGAAAGATGCCTAATGTATCAAAATTCCCAAAGACCGCCACTCTCTTATCAAGCCATAAAAGGCAAATCTATTTGGCCTATACGACACATTGCCTTATTTCCCTCCAATTCCAAACTATGTAGTGCTATTTTAGTTTACAGAATCGTACAACTTGTGGAGCCCTTCACACTAGCTGTATGCGGCCCTGTACTAGTACTGCTCGAGGCCTGATAATTACTCAGTACCCCTGATTGACTGCTGGAACTATTCTTGGTCCCATGGTCACATGTCTCAGAAACGTCTTTCTTTGTCTTGCTTCCTCCGACGATTTGAAGGTTTGATGCATAAGCCTTATGATCATCAGTTTTGGTACCTGTGTCCCCCGTGACCAGTAGTATACTACTCCTTCCTCGGCCCAGAACAGATTCTTTTCGATATACCGCTGCCCCTAACACCAATTGCAGTTGGCTAATGGATAAAGGCTTAGTGATTCTGCCCACCATTCCTGCTTTTTTACAACTCTCTTTACACTCATCCGATACATCACCTGTGAGTGCATAGATAATGGGAGCTTCTCGATAACTAGGAGAAGGCTGATGCGCTCCTATTTCGCTCTGCTTGGTTAGCTCAGCATAAACTTTCAGTATTGCTTCAGTTGTTTCATACCCGTCCATTTCAGGCATGTTCAGGTCAAGGACCACCAGGTCGTATGGTTTGCACGTAAGCTTGGAGGTTTTTGAGGTCGGATTGCATCGCTTTGCGCAATCTGATATGAGAGACAACGTTTCCTGTCCCGATCCAGCAACATCCACAAGGTAACCCAGCCTTGATATCATTTGTGTGAAAACAATTTGATTTACTCTGCTATCGTCACAAAACAGTATCTTCAATGGGTGGTCTTTGGCAGTAGATATTTCTAGAGGAAGGGAAACAACATGCTTGAGATCAAGGTTCAGCAGCCGAGCGTCTTCGCTAATTAGGGCCAAAGTGGAATGTGACTTACCAGAAGCACAATCTTTGTTCCCATGACTTATGTTTGAGTCAGTGTTCATGTTACTGTTGCTCTCCCCCTTCCGTTCTTCCTCTTCTTGGACTGTTTCTTCTTCTTCTTCCCTAATAAAGTCGTCAATGACTACTGACGGTCGCCCTTCGGGAATAATTTCGGCAAGCTCAATAACGAAAATAAATTCGGTCCCAACATTCACCTCCGATTCGAACCATATGGAACCATTCATACTGGCAACCAGTTCCTTGCAAATTGCCAGCCCAAGACCTGTTCCCCCATACTTGCTGTACACTTTCAAATCCCCTTGTTCAAACCTTTTAAATAGCCTTGGCTTGACATCGTCTGGTATACCAATACCTTGATCCCTCACTGAAAACTTAAGATAACATGTCTTTCGATATTCCCTCCCTATACTGTCCGAACTTTCTGTGGATGTCTCCTTGCTTAATTGTTTCTTAATTTCGCTACCTATCAGATGAGGAAAAGCCTCTGCTTCGCTTAATCTCTCAACATTAAGAGTTATTTCACCCCCACTTCTACAAAATTTAATAGCATTACCTAGCAGGTTAATTATAATTTGAGATATTCTTGTCCCATCACCGTAGAGAAAAGTGGGAACATCCCTACTCTTAGCCGGCCGAACCCCCTCCTCATACTCATTTTCCCGAATAAAAATGATTGTCACATTTCTTTTCTCTGCATTGGCCCCCAGTAGCTCACAATTGCGCTCCAATAGCTTCCAGATGTCAAACACATGCCTATCTAGACGTACCATACCAGCCTCCAGCTTCGATATGTCCAACACATCGTTGATCATAGTCAACATGTGATTACAGCACCCTTCAATCACAGAAAGCATATGATAGTTCTCAGTGACTGTTCCACTTACCCTCCCTTCCCCATCCTTGTGGGAACTAGGCCCTCCAGAGTCACTATTGGCCCCAAATGATGAGTGCTTGGTCAGCGCTACATGGGGCCTTTGGCTTCTTGTGTCCTCGCTGTTTCCCTTCGTAGCATTGATACTTCCCCGACTACTTGCCCTGCTATAGGAAGCGCTCAAGTCCTCCTCCCATAGATCCGGCATAGCCAGAGCAGGGTAGTCCTGTTCGTACTTGTGCATCAACACATGTGTCATTCCCATAATCCCATTAAGAGGGGTCCGCATTTCATGCGACATTGAAGACAGAAAGACAGACTTTACCTTTAATGCCTTCTCCATATCAAGTGTGCGTCTCAGCAGCTTCAATTCCGCAGTAACACAATGCCCCAATGTTTCCAGAGTCTCTTTCTGAAGTGCAGTAAGCCCTCCCTCCCTGGCCTTGTTGTCAATCACACACAATGTCCCCACACGTACCCCTTCCTCCACCTCCAAGGGGAACCCCGCATAGAAAATCACATTAGGTGCCCCTGTCACCAATGGATTATCACAAAATCGTTCATCCTCCATAGCATTGGGCACAACAAAGATCGACTGTTGGTTAATCGCATGCCCGCAAAAGGCATATTCCCTCGGGGTCTGTGACGCATCCAGACCCTTGCGCGACTTGAACCACTGCCTGTTCTGATCCACCAGCGAGACCAGCGATATAGGCGTTTCACAGATACGTGAGGCCAGTGTTGTGATTCGATCGTAGGTGTCCTCCATGGCCGTGTCCATAATCTGGAGGGACATCAGCACCTCCAGTCGCTTGCTTTCATTCTCGGGCACTAGTCCTGGAATCATCGCTACTATATCATCGCTACTATAACATCAAGTGTTGTAATAATATCACAGTCCCTATTCCCAACCCCTGCAGCCATGCATTTCATCAAAAACAATGGATTCATTTACAGCCCCACTCCCTCCAATCAGTGCACAGATAAGGTCCACAGATAGATCACAACATAAATCGCTCATTTAATTATTTGCTGGGCCAAGCTAAGGCCACCCCGACGGCCCATTCACTTTTCACTTTTGCACTTTCCTCCGTTAAACACATTGGCCATATTAGGCAATTGACACTCCATTTAAATCGCACAGGGTTAAGGTACCGAGACAATAACCATACACGTGGTTAACAAGGAATTTCCCTCTAGTCCCTTTTGGTTGCTAGGGGGGCTTTATACACTACACTACGGTGGGGACTGGGACTGGGACAGTGGACACGGGGAGGACAAGGAAGACTTCCTGTCCGAAAAGGCACAAGTCAATAAATTATAATTTATAGGCTCGTTTTTAAGGCTTAACAGTTCTTAATCGCCCCCCCCCCCTTTTTATTAATAATTAGAGACGAATTTAATTAACATCTCCCTCCAATACGAGAATCTTCGAGAAAAGATTTAAAAAAACAAAAGAAAGGGACTTGGGGATTAATTTAGTTACTTCTTTGTTAACTTATTTTTTCGTATATCATTTCTTCATGGAGGGGGATCAGGCAATTGTCCTTTCGAGTTTATTTTAGAATAGCGATAGCAACACAGTCTCTTCTTTCCCTTACAAATATTACGTGAAGCATCCAAGACAATGTCCCCCAGTAACACAGCCTCCAGCCACAGCCTCCCTGCCCCCTCCTCTTCTTCTTCCGCGGTGTATCGGAGCGGGGGCTTTAATCCCACCCTCTTCCTCCCTCTCATCTATCTGCTTGGCGCGGTGGCATGGTACACAATGACTGCCCGCCACTACATCCCCTCCACCCCCCTCCCCCACTGGGACAATATCTATTCCTATCAGCGACCAGTGCTCCCCTCCCAAGGTGGCGCCCCTCCAACCTATGCCTATGGCCTCTACACAAACACCCCCCCCTCTGCCATTCTTAGCCGCGGAAAGGAGGCAATCATTAACTTCTATCGCTTTGCAAACCCTGTGCTGCTGTACATGTCCGTTGAGAAACAGTGTAAATATGCTCACTGTATGCACACAAGCCTCTTCCCGTCCCCAATATCCCCCATGAGAAGCTGCCACGACAAGTGTATGGTCCCTTATGGCCTGCGTGCAGGAGCCCCTCAGATATGGATTCCTCATGGGCCAGAAGAGCAGCAACATAAGGACACAAGGAATGACCATGGGACTACTCCACAGTGTGTGGATCACGCTCCCCATCCCCCTCTCTTTCTCACGGGGGTTGCTGTCCCTGAAGAACTTCTCTTCGGCCTCGCCAAGGTACAGAATGATGAGGTGTTTGGTCCAAGTAAATCCCCAGTAGGCCCTAATTTACAGGAGAACGACTGGGGACAGCGTGTGAAAGAGGAGTTACCTGAAATGTCAAAGGGAATCTTTTATTGGCCAGACTATCCACCCTCCGGCACCTCTGGCGGCATGGACTCACTGAAAGATGTTGTCACCGAGGACCGCCTATCTTCTCAATCCGACCGCAAGGAGTTTCTACAGTATTTGAAGTTCATGGAAGGCTTTAAGCGAAATGTGGCGTCTAAATCGGTTGGATTTCTTTCTGCGTTGACAGATATTCGTGACAAGATGACCCCATGTATGTCCACGGTGGTCCCGCGTTGGATTGATGGGGCACAAAAGTATTTTACCGAGCCAATTGCTCACATGGCCGGGTCATTTATTGTTCCTCCTCTTCCTCGCGGAGATGGTGGCGGCGCCGCCTTTGGACTATGGACAGGGATCATGCCTCGCAATGGGCGATGGACATTGCGCATCCAGCTCGAGTATCACCCCACCCGCTTTCGCGATGGCACATATCAATTGTCCATATGGAATTGCTGCGATGCTCACAATCACAAAAACGTCCCGTTGGATCTGTTGGAGCGCATCAATTTTCCACATTGGCCCACTTCGTCTGGGGATCCGAATAGTCATGAAAGACAGATGTCAACACGTTATGCCAACGACCATGTCCATGTGTTTCACCCATCCAAGATGAACGTGGGCCCTGAAGCTGTGGTGGAATGGTCTATGCGTCGCATCCAGCAGAACTTTAGAGAAGTATCAATGAAAAATGGCACAATCAAGCATTTGACGGATCAAACCTGGAGCATCCAATTCACTGTCAATGGCATCGAATCATCGCCTCAATTTATTACCAATGTAAACACCACGGGGCTGTCCCATCCCCTGGATGGACTTCCCACGTGGGCAGTATTTAATGGCCTGGAGACATACTACTCCAAAGACCCCCATCGACAAAGCACCACTCAACGCAGAGATGAAAAGGCGTCCCCTCTCACGCAGCACCCTGAGCGATACCCTACCGGCCCGTTTGTGAATACCATCCATACGTTAACCAATGGTAAGGGACTACCGCTCGATATATCAACCAACGTCGAGCCTGCCATTGCTGGTGTGCACCGAGTTTCCAGTAGCGATACATTTCCCCCGTTAACCAAACCCGAAGTTCCAAATGATAAAATATATGACAGTTTCAAAGAAGAATATTATATTCGCGATGTTCCCATAACAAGTATTCGAGACTTGAATGATATTGGATTTCAGTTTGAGAACTCGTTTATGCATGAGGCCGCACCTCACAAGAAGGAAAAGTTGTCAGTAGCTGGTAGCTTGTATCAACAGCGAAAAGGCCACAAATTGCGAACCGTTATGGCATTTCCCCACCCATCCGCTCCGTTCAATAGTTCGGACACGCGTACCAAAGACCCTGTCAACATAATTGAGCACTGTCCCTCTGACTGCAATCAGCCACGCGAAGAATACAATGAGCTTCAGAAAATTAAACAAAAGCTACTGAAAGAAGAAGAAAAGATGAATCTCGGGGTATTGTCACACACAAATGAATGGTTCCAGCAATTTGAAGTGGCTAATGTACAAAAGCAAGCTGAAATGGCTCCATCAAACATATCCGAGCAGAAGAAAAAGTTGGTCAATCGTATTCTTTCCAACAGTCTTCTCGACTTTGGAGCATGCCCATCCACATGTAAACCCATCAATCATCTTCACCAAAGGATCGGGGTAGTGGCCCCAGATAGCTACATATACTGCAGCCCCAACCATCCACTTCGTCGGGCTTTCCCGCACCCTTCCCATCCGCAGTATCTGTCTTGCTCTTGCCCTCGAGGAACGGTGTACATGGATGAGCCTGACAAACAGGTCCGAAGACCTCCTGTGTCACCACCAGGTGATGGCATCGGAGGAGATGCACAAGACGGAGAAGAGGTATACTACATCCCGGGCAAGTGCACAGATACAAGCTCACTCAAGGCATGTGCGGCTGACTGCTCCCATCACGGATCCTGCACCAGGTGCAATCCGTTGGGGATTGTCAATTTCCCATATTCCCGGCACATGGAGCTCTATGTGGCGTACGGTCAGGGACTTGCGGAGGACCCCCATGACCATAATCATCGAATGGTGGTTCATCACCCCAATGTGGATCTTACTCGGGATGGTAACCAATTGCAACTCAATCCCACAATCACCGCAAACATTAACTGGGCGGGAATGAATGATTGGGGCACTTTTTATCATCTCACCACCACTTCTCGCGTATATGATAAACTTGGAGATATTCACGTGGACCCAAAGACCGGCCAGGCGAGGATTCTTTGCTGGCGTACTCCTTATTTCGAGGGAATTCCGATTCCTAAACCCCCAACCGACTTTATCCTTTCCAATAGCACATCTGCGAAGCCAGGCAAGAAGGGAAATTACTACCAGACCAAGGAGAGTGTCGATATGCTTACCGCAATGCGACTCGCAACTGTTCAAAGCGAGCGAAAGGATCCCACGCTGGTGGGGAATCTTGACCGGGTTACGTGGGATTTAGTGAACACCCAATTAACAAAATATGGACTCGCAACAAGCATTCGATACGCCTTTCCGGATCCTTTGCAACCAGATCTGCGCAATACCTGCGAATGCCCAGAGGGATTCCTGCTGGAGAGTGCCTTTGAGGCATCGCAAGGACGCGGGCGGTGTGTACGCGTGTGTCCTACAGGGACATATCGGGATGCAAAAGATGGGCTATGTGCACGATACAGGGATGCACCGGATGGCATGTACCTAGTGAAGGAGAGTCCACAAGACCAATGAGAGCATTAAGCTTTAAAAACATGGAGAGCAAAGCCCGCCCTCTGCAGGAAATATCATCAAACGGAACAACTGTTTTATTTGTCACCCCTGAACTCCACACCCTCTCACAAAGTCCAGAAATAAACACACCAATGTGGTATCACAACACCATCACAGAGGCTCCTGCAGAAGGAATTGAAGGGGTACCTCCATAGTCCCCTGCTCCTTGGTCCAGGTAAGCCATACCCTCCTCTCCTTCATTCTCCACGCCCCTTCCTCCCGCACCAGTACGTCCCAGTGCCTGCCAATGGCTGTCATGGCCCCCTCTTGACTATACGCACTCCAATAGCTTTGATTCTCCACCAGCGAGGCTGAGAAAGGCCGCAGCACCACATTGTGCTCCACGTGCGAGAATCCTTTGAACTTGGTTCCCATCACCTCGCACAGTTTTCCCATCTCAGCCCCGTACCCTTCCTTCCGCAGGCCCCGCTGGGGGAAATCAAACACTGCAGCGGGTCCTGTGGTGGTAAACAACACCGCAAACTCTTCCAGGACCTTGTGCATTTTGCTTTGGATCTTTTCCTGGATGGATCCCGAAATGGGACTCTCGTATTGCTCCATGGCCAGGCACAGCTGCCCGTAGGTATCGACCAAATGAAAAAATGAGTGCAGCACATTGTGGATTTCCATAATATCACCCGCTCCAAGGCTTTTTTCAATCAGCCCAGATTCTTGGCCAACCATTTTCGTATTATGTACAAAATCTTAAGACTCTCTCTTTTATACACCTGCACACCCAAATCAACTACAAGAAAATCTATACTACATTTGAATTAAACTGAAATCCAAACATAAACCAACCGGAGGTACCAAACCATAAAATTACATTGTTTTGTCTCGCCTCCCTATAGTCGCAAGAGGAAAAATCCTGAAAATCAAAGGCTCTAAATTCTCTTATCACGTGGTCAAAAAACAGGAAAAGTTCCTCTATGAACAGGAAGCTTTAATTTTTAATTGGCCTTTGGGAAAACAGACGCTGGTTCATCCAATGAGTTGGTGGATTGTCACAATAGGCAAATGGAATCCCCTTGTAAACCTTTGGCTCTTTGGGGAGTTAACTATTCCTGATAAGATTCATTCTAAGCAGCCCAAGTCTAGCATTGCCCCGCCTGTATGCTTGGCAGATGGCGTGCATGCCAGTTCTCTTCACTTTGACGAAGGATATTGGGAAAAATCTCCGTGGTGCCACCTTCCGTGTATCTTTGGGAAGTTCCAATTAGCCAATAGATATTGGTTTTTTCGGTTTCCCAACACCAACTGTGGCTCACGAGGAGACCGACAAGAAGCTGAAAAGCACTTGTCCAATGCTTCTGACTAGTTTCAATGTGGATGGTGTGAGGTGTCAGGGATGGTGTTGTTACTACTCCCATATCTTATCCATTTGGTTATCAGTATTCAGTAGCAACACCAGCAATGCTCGGAAGGGTTTGACAAGACCTCTCAGGTCAGATCTCAAGTCCATCATATGGACGTTCGGTTTGGTTACTACTTCCAGTCATTCATTCACCGTGTGCCGTGGCCCCCAAAACACTAGTTTCAAGGAATACGTCCTATTCCTCGAATGGTACTACATAGTGTGGCACAAGGAAAGGGGGGAAATATTTGGGTCCCCGCGAGTGGAGGTCTATGATAACACAAAGGAGTCGCTCCCTGATTGGTGTTAGTTTATTTTTTTGCATTAACTTAGCGGGAAAAGTACGAATCTATAAAAGGCAGTTTTTATGTTTTTCCCTCGCTTTTTCCCGTGTGTCACAGATTGGTTCACCAGATTCCCGTGTGTCACAGATTGGTTCACACCTCCAAAAGAAAATAGAAAAAGCAGAAAAAAGAAAAAAGAAAAGAAAAGAAACAAATGTTACAATCAGACAAATCTAACAATCCTGAAAAGCAACAGAAAAGAATGAGTGATCAGGAAGCTTTAAGTAAGGCATCTCGCTGCTCCTCTTCTCCTTTTCACCGTGTGGTGACTGCAGCAAAGAGCCGCCAAGGCAAGCTCGTTATCATGACCCTCATGGTGGGCCTGTTCTTCGTGGTGGAGCTGGTAGCCGGTTACTATGCAAACTCCATAGCCCTTCAGGTGGACGCCGTCCACATGTTGAGTGATCTTCTCGCCCTCATTACCGCCTTTGTAGCCATCCGAAAGGCAAAGGAGGGGATGGACCACGTGGCTGTGTCCTCTGGAGATAAGGAAAGACGCCACCAGTTGGGGAATACATTTGGATGGGCACGGGCAGAGGTGCTTGGGGCGTTATGCAATGGCGTGTTCCTGCTGGGATTGACTTTTAAGACCATGATTGAGGCCATTACTGGATTTGTCTCCCCGGAGGATGTCGAGGACCCCGATCTCATTCTGATTGTGGGCGGGGCTGGCCTGGCGATGAATATCGTTGGGTTGGTGTTGTTTGCAGATGTGGGCCATGGACACAGCCACGGCGGGGGGGGGCATGGACACAGCCATGGAGAAGGAGGAGTACACAAGAAGAAGGAAGAAGAACATGGAGATGAGGAGGCGATGAAGCATCATGAAAAGTCAAAGAACAGCGAGATGAACATGCGGGGGGTGTTCTTACATGTCCTCTCGGATGCCTTGGCCTGTGTAGTCGTGATGATATCCGCCCTTGCTTTCAAATATGGTTCAGATCCCTATCGCCAGTACGCGGATCCCCTCCTATCCTTGATGATTGGCCTTTTTATTATGAAAACAACCATCCCCTTGGTGAAAGAGGCGGCGATGCTGCTGCTGCAAGGGATCCCAAAGTCCGTGGACTATTTCCACCTGCTGCGGCATCTCCTCGAGGCACATCCGGATGTGATTAGCTGCCACGAGGTGCACGTGTGGGAACTCGCAGAGGGTCGCATTGTCGCCACTGCGCATCTCCTGTGCACGTATGGCAGCGAGCAGAAGCACAATCAGATCTGCGCAGCCACCAAGTGGGTATTTCATGATTTTGGGATTCATTCCACCACGTTGCAGTTGGAGTACGCGCGGAGTGTGGCCCAGGAGGAGAAAATCCATTCGCTGCACCAAAGCCTTTGTGGGGGGGATAGAAAGAATTCACAATTAGAGATTGAAGTGGATACACTGGAGGATAAGCAGCAATTTAATCATCACAGCACGGAGAAGAAGAACAGCACCAGTGGGATTAGCATACCAGAGTCCAATGAAGAGGAGGATGCGCCTTTGCTGGGATGGCAGTGCCTGATGGCGTGTGAGACGGAGAGTTGCGCAGCGAAGATGTGCTGTAATGAAGAACGGCAACGGTCTCTTGGTGAGCACGTGGAGGAGTGGATGCGGGTCCGGAGCAGGAACGGGTCATGTTGTGGTGGGGATGTCAGATCTGTGTCAGGTGATGAGGAGGAGGAAGAGAGAGCACAGGGACAAGGTGAGATGAAGGGCTCTAAAGTTGATGTTGTAGTTAGTGAATGATGAGTACCGGGGAATGTAAAGATGATATACTTAGAGTCAACTATTTCCCTTATCAATCAAAGACCATTGTCAAATGGACACTACAATCAAAGGGTCTAAACCACATACTACATAACTAAATCTATCTGTTTAATAAAGAAAAGAGGGCACATGTACAAAAAAGAGTCTGCGCTGCAGAGCAAACTGCAGATTTCAAGTCATCTCTATTCTCCGAAATTCGCGTAATTTGGCAGGTGTGGTTCAAACTTCAAAAGGTGCTTAAGTGCCAAGTGCTGTTTGGAGACCGCGTACTCATGTAGCAGCTACAACTGGTACTCGCGGGGCACCCTAAGTTATGAACGTAAGAAAAAGAAAAACAAAACAAAACGGATCTTAACAATGTTGAAAAAGTAATTAAATCAAAATCAACACTTTTTTTTTTGTTGTTGTTTTGTTTTGTTTATTAAGTTAGCAAGAGCAAGGCAGATTAATTAAGTAGTTAAGACAGAGGATTGATTTTGCGAGGAAGATTGATTTGATTTTGAGGAGCGTTTATTGTTATTACAAGTTAACTACCTGATTAATCCAAAGGGGGTGTGATCAATGAGTGTGGCACTGGGTGCTTCTGGGGGGGGAGGCCTTTACGGCCTTTTTCTTAAAGGCTTCGCTTTCCAGCCACCCCCAATAGTTGTGAGATGAGGTTTATCCAAGTTGATTGACCATGAAAAGGGGTGCGTCCCACTTTGGTAGTTTCTTTTCACGTAACAACTGCTGAATATTTTCTTCCTTCTTCGAATCCCCTTCCTGGAATGAACCAAGATCGTTCAATCATAAACTACGAACAGTATTGAAAGCAATCCACAGCTGGAATCATCCTTTTGGAGAGCACGGGGCAGCTTCCTGTCTGGTAGATCAACATCCGGGTCACGTAAAGAGCTTTCGGGCATGGGTTTAATACACGGTCCTTTGGGCAAGAATCAATTCGGGAGAAGCGGAGAGGTATCTTGATGACTGGGGGAATCCTTTTGATTTGCAGCCACGTGGCGTCTACTGACCTATACTGAACCTGTTCAATTAGACTTTTGAACCGGATGATTTCCCGCTGAGAATCTCCAAAACTCTCCTGCAATTTAGTTTTCTTCCTCTGGGGGCTGAATGGAATCCCACGGGGGTTTTGGAAGTCTTCTCACAAAAACATTCATCACAGCCAAGAAGACTATGCAGTGTGCAGGAGGTATCAATTGAACACCCCTTTTCAAGTTCAGCTTGCCTTCTTTTTTTCTAATCAACACCTGACATAACTCGGCGGGCCCCGTGGACAAAATAATCGAGCCACTCTGTGATTTGTACTTGGTGCTAGTCTCAGGCGCCCCCGTCTATCTTTCCTGTAATCACTCTGCAGCGGTGTTTCTGTCATGCTCCTCCACCAATTTCTGTTCAATCAACATAACGTTGTTTCACATTTTCAGAAGATTTAAAAATTTCAAAAGAATAATTTAGATTTTAACCCGAAAAGAAAGGGAATCCGGATTTAAGGAATTCAAGACTTTTGCCCGCCTTTTTTTTCCGTTTATTTTTTTTTTATTTCGTTGCCAAGGAAGGGTTAGGCGTTGCCAGGCAATTATTTCAAACAATTCCAAAAAAAAAAAGTGCAAGAATTTTTAATTTTTTGTTTTCCTTTTTTTCTTTTTTTTTTTTTTTTTTTTTTTTTTCATCATGAAAAAGTTTCCTGTAACTTCAACACTGCCTCTACTCCTTCTCCTCTTCTTATCTATCTCCTCGTCATCTATCCTCGTCAAAGCAGACGATGATACGCCCTCTCCCCTCCCGGATGGAGAAGTCCAATACAACAAAGCCATCACTTCGTACCTCCCCGAGGACTTTGACTATGCCTCCTTGGACACAGACGACCTGTCCCTGGTCACTAACCCGCTCTTCTATGGCCTCCATTTGGATGTGGAGCTGCACGCCCTCAAGGGGTACAATCGATCCGATGGGGAGGCCACTCAGGCCCGTCTGCGGGGTGTTATGGAACTGTTTGAGATGGTAAAGACCCATATGACAATGCGGGACCCGCTTATGAAGGAGTTTGGGTGGAAAGTGGCTGCTGATATGCCGTACTGGTACGCGTTTTTGATGTACCGGGACCCGGTTGAGGAGAGCAAGTTCCCCCAGTATCACGTGCCTGAAGTTGTAGCTTTGGATGATGGGAATCAGGTGGAAATTGCATCGGATCCTGATACATATAACTGGCGGGATGTGCCTTATTATAAGATTATTTTAGATATTGTTGACGGATTGAATGTGATGGCGTATCGAAACTCTGCAGACCGCGTGGCGTTCTTTTCAGAGGCATTTTTGGATCATTCAGAGGCTGAGACCCCTTCCAAGGATGTTACTGTGGCTGTAGAGAGTATTTGTCCACCAAAAGTCCCTGCATCAATTACATTTTGTGGAGCAAGTGATCCCGAAAGACCGGAATTGAGCAGCGGGGATTTGTTGGAAGAGACGTTTGAGTTTGTGGATGAGCAGTTTTCAACCAAATACCCAAATACTTATGCCGGATTCAGTGTACACTATTATGAGGCATACGGGGCGTTGTTTGATAAGTCTGCTGCTCAGGACGGATCTGATATTCAACTGAACCCAGGCAAGGCGAGTGGTCGTGTGGAACGTGCCAAGCAGATGTTCGTGTGGGAATCCGAAACGATTCTGGAGGTGGACAGACGACAGGCAATGTTGGATTTCTCTGTCAAGATGGGGGTTACTGATTTGTATTTGTATGCCGAGTATATCCTTCCCTTGTGTGGTAAATGGGAGGCCCTTCGTGAGACATTAAAGGCCGCGCATGCCTCGGGGATCCACACCAGTTTGCTTGTGGGACAGCCCACCTGGACTTTTGATCATGAGGACGCCATGCGGTATATGCAATTCACGAGTGATTTTCTCGCTCTGGATGGTGTTTGCCCGGTGAAACTCCATGCGGATTGTAGCGGTGAAGCGTCGTTTGTAGCTGAACCATCGACTGAAGACTATGTGATGGTGCGGGTGAACTCAAAGGGGTTGGGAAATATTCGCGTGCAAATAGGTGATTTATTTTCCTGGAATTCACAGCACTTGCAGGAGAAGGCCTGTCGTAGATTCGATTACGAGTTCTTCCAATCTGAAGATTTGAATGATGTAGCCAAGTTTAGTGGTGTTGACTCCTTCGACTTGCTCGTTAAGAAACCCGCTGACAATTCCCCTGCAAGGCTGTCTTTCTGGAGTTACATCAGGGCAGATCTTGGCATCACATGCAATAATGTGGAAATTGAAATCCCTACCAATGCAAATGATGAGCCCATCGCCCTCGACCTGGCCACCCATCCCTGCTGGGGCGGTGCAGTATCTCCCCCCGACCAGCCTGAACCAGAACCACAACCAAGCGAAACACAGGAACCATCAAAACCTGAAAAAACAACTGCTCCAGCTGAGGAAACAACTGCTGCCCCTGAAGAGTCAGCCACCCCCGAAGAACCAACTGCCTCTGCAAATCCAACTTCTACCGAACAAGCACCAGCCGGTCCTGATGAAACCACTGCCCCTGTGAAGCCAACCACCCCAGAGGGGGGCGATGTTGACGTAGTGGATGATGGTAACGATCCTGCCGGTGATGATGATGCGAATGTCCCTGGAGTAGCTTCATCTATCAGCCATGGAGGCCTCTTCCAACTTATTTTTCTTAGCTGCGCTTTTATTTTAGCTTCGATGTAAAACACCAAAAACAGAAACGAGAGAGCAAAAGAAACAAATGAATTTATTTAATTGATATATATATATTAAGTTATTTCCTTCATGTATTCATATTTATGTCTTCCTGTGAAAAATAAAACTGAAAGATACGCAAGCACACAAAGCTTTGTATTTGCGTTTGTTTATTTTGTTTTGTTCATATTTTTGGTTTTTGTTTATATCTCTTTTAGATGATAAGGAAGGAGAATGACAAAGGAATTATTATATATTTACATAGTTTTTTTTTTTTCTTTTTCTTTTTCTTTCTTGTGTGTTCATTCATTGTTGTGGGGAGCACTTGTCAGTTGAACTGACTGACAATTCAGGTTAAACACAAAAGTGAATCCGAAAACAGTCCTTTTCTTTTACTTGGTTACGTTTGTTGATATCGTTTTTCATTGCCATTAAAAAGTATTCGGACGCTATTTTTTTTGATTTTTTGTACAAAGGCGACTTTCTACTGCCATGGACCTCTACCTCTCTCCCTTAGGCTTTTCCTCTCTCTGGGGAGTCTGCCACGCCGTCGTGATAGTGTATCGCCAAATATCTTTTACATCTTCTCGGTCCAAGGCATGCTTACTAGGCGTATTTTTCCAGACACTGATGAATCACAAATGGACCAAGTCAGGGGCATTCATAAGAGTACATGATCCATGTGCGTTTATCGACATTTAATCCCTTTTGGGATCACTTGTATGTTGTTCCCCCAGTGTTTCAACTCTTCCAATTTCATGCATCGACCCACTTCTTCAGGAAGCGTTGTTAGCTGGTTGTCAGAACAGTCAAGCTTTTGCAATGATGTGCATTGGCTTAACTCGCTTGGGAGCGATACCAGCTGGTTCGAGGAGCAAAACAGTCTCTCCAACTCTTTCAGGTTACCTATTTCTTTGGGAAGCACTGTTAACTGATTGTCAGTGCAGTCAATCCTTTTCAATGCAGTGCATTCACACAATTCTTTGGGAAGGGCTATCAGGCAATTGGACGCACAGTAAAGCTTATTCAACTTTCTGCAGTTACCCAATTCATAAGGCAGTGCTGATAGTTGGTTGTCACAGCAGTCTATCGTTTCCAACGCTGTGCATAAACCCAACTCAACGGGAAGAACTATCAGTAGATTGGATTCGCAATGCAGCTCCTGCAAGGCAGCACACTGTCCCAATTCCTTTGGGAGAGCACTCAGCTGGTTGGACCAGCAATGCAGTTCTTGCAGCTTTAGGCAGTGACCCAGTTCCTTTGGAAGCGCTGTCAGCTGATTCGACTCACAGTGCAGCTCTTGCAAGGCTGTACACTGGCCCAGTTCTTTTGGAAGCGCAGTCAGTTCGTTATTGTTGCAGTACAGCTCGCGAAGCGCCCTACAATGTCCCAACTCTTCTGGGAGAGTACTCAGCTGGTTGTATTGGCAGTGAATCTCTTTCAACGCAGTGCACTGACCCAGTTCGTTTGGGAGCGTTGTCAGATGATTATCCAAGCATGTTAGCTTTTCCAAT
Source organism: Ichthyosporea sp. XGB-2017a (assembly GCA_002811675.1). NCBI lineage: Eukaryota > Ichthyosporea > Dermocystida > Chromosphaera > Chromosphaera perkinsii. The sequence continues at coordinate 72,194 of PDIM01000075.1, read as the reverse complement.
GCTACACACTTGCCCAGTTCTTTTGGGAGTGCGGTCAGCTGGTTGTCCTGGCAATCCAGCCACGTTAGTGCCGTACACTGGCCCAGTTCCTCGGGAAGAGTTGTCAACTTGTTTAACCAGCAGTGTATCTCTTTCAATGAAGTGCATTGACCTAATTCTCTGGGTAGAGTGGTGAGCTCATTTTCAAGGCAGCACAGCTCTTCCAACGCCGTACATTCGCCCAGCTCATTTGGTAGGGTGGTAAGTTGATTACACCAGCAATGCAGCGTTTGCAACGCCCTGCATTCACCCAACTCTTTAGGGAGACTGGTTAACTGATTTTCAGAGCAGAGAAGTATTTCCAACTTCACACACAGACCAATTTCAATGGGGATATGAGTCAACATGGACAGATCCCATTTAAGCACAAACTTGTAGGCACAGTTACTGTGGATGGCCCTGAAGTCTTCTTCACATCCCAGGCAGACATTCTGATTTCCAATACTATCAACACCCCACAATTTTGCCTTGGGCTGCACAATCATTTCTTCAAGCTCATCCCAATACCTAAATGGTTGCCTCTTACTTACAAACTCAACATACCACTTAGGAAGTTTGGCAGACCTGCCAGACACCTCACTCATTGCATACCTATTCATTATAGCAAGGAAGGTCCTTGCTTTGTCACTGTCTACAGTATTCTCCGATACACACTCAAACATCTTATCCACAGCAGCCACACGATCCACTCCCACACCATTCAGTCCATGGTACTTGTCCATAGCAGCTTGGAAATTCGGAATAGGTCTTCTACCCGTCACCGGAGTTGGAGGTGGAGACATCGGGGCATCATTTAACCGAGCCAACGTATCAGCGAAACTTTCGCAACAGCCACCCATGTGCTCCTCAAGGTATTCTTTCGTTATTTTCATCCCCCCCAAGCTTTCCAGAAGTTGCCTAACAAGGAATATTTCCTCCTTACGTCCACGGTTTAATGCCATTTTATAAATTTCCAAAGCATGTTTCCTATCTTTGGGAACACCTCGACCTTTCTCGCAGTACAGCCCCGAATTAAGCATTGCCTTCATGTGGTGCAGCCTTGCTGCCTTCTCATAATATTGCGCGGTAATACAAAACTCTTTCTTCTCTTCCATCTCTACTCCTTTGGTGAAGAGAGCATTAGATTTGTTAGTCAATATCTCCAACAACTCGTCTGTTATTAAATCTTCTTCCCTCCCTTTATCATGCCGTCTCCCTTCCCCTTCCCCCTTCTCCGGTTGTAGACACTTCTTTGTTTCATTCATCATAATTCCAAATGAATCGCATTTCAAAATCAATCATTTCAAAATCAAATCATTGATTCATTCATTTTTTTTTTCTTCTCTGTCTCTCTCTGTCTCTCTCTGTCTCTCTGTCTCTCTCATCGCTTTTCATTAGCTTACCTTTATCAAAATATACGAACTGATCTTGTTAAATTAATTTATCAGTAATCAAACAGCCCCGATTAACAGAGTTCTTTCTCGGTGGTCAATTTCTCATAGTAATGTAAGCATGAAACTCCTTAGTAACGGTTGCAAAATTCCCAGTACGGGTCACTTTTAATTTAATTTGTTCGTTGTTACGAAATTACATAATTAAATTATGGGACTTTTAAAGTTTTTATACAAAAGATTTGTGTATACGGCATTGATTGGGCTTTGTGGAGCGTTATTATGAAATTTGATTGTGTTGGTTGAAATTTGAGTTTTTCCGTTTCTTTTTTTTTACTTGTCCGTTTCGTTGTTGTACTTGTACTTGTATACATGTTGGGAGGGTATTCGTCTTTTACAGATACGGATTTTGCATATTGATGGCCTGAGCTATGTACGTTAGATTATGCTCAAATTATAAACCCATGACGTGTGTGTAATGGGTTGGTACTTTACCCATGCAGCGCGTTAGACCCATTTGCTCTATTTTTGGTTTGGTCCACTGCTTTCTGTTAAAATGTAGTTATGTATCAAGCGGAATATATAACTAACATTTAACCAGGAGTGGGGGGCGGGCAGTTACCGCGCCACCCACAGTCCTTAACCACGCACTACATTGAACTTTAGTTACTACGAGTCTTGGAAGGCATTACGCATAGAGGTAACTTGGTCTATTGTTCATCACATGGAAGCGTTTGTAAAACCACATTTCCATTCGTTGAGAAAGATGGGTGTAAACTGGACTTAACCCTTTCAGAGTATTTAAGAAATTTCAATTTGGTGCATAATTGGTGGAGTTCATTTGGTAAGAACGTCATCATGTTCCAGGAGCAGCTGAGGGATTAAAGTTGAGTATATTGCCGGACTTCGCGAGGGAATGATGTAAGCCGGTTTCATGCAGTTGCTGGAATTTACAAACGACTTGTGGGGGGATAAGTGAGTCAATTGTACGAACAATCCAAATGCCCAAGTTTACCGCAATTGCCAAGTTCGGAAGGTATCCTTCCTATCTTATTTTTCCAGGAATCCATCAACTCTAATTTGGAACATTGGCCTATTTCTCGAGGATGTGAAAACAAAAGTTGATTACCATTACTCGTTAACTGTCGCAACTCTTTGCAATAGCCAAACTCGTTTGGTAATATGATGAGTCTATTACCTCCTTGACACAATACCCGCAAGTTGGGAGCATATCAGCTCAAAAACTTGACTACTTTCTTTACATTCTTCCATGAACGAGGTTGTACTGTTTTGCTTTTATGTTGAGTAAAGTGAACCCTCCCTCGCCTTCTTTCAGACTTTTACTGTGCATGTGATGGCGGGCCGGCAGATATGTGCTTGGGAATTGATATGTGGAAGAGTAATGTTCACGCGGGTTCCAATTCGACCGCACATAATTCGGGAATGATGTTGGTTCGTCTCAATACGGACCTTTTTTCAGTGATGAATCAACAGGAATGGGATGGTTGGCACACAAACCATGACCTCCCCACCCAGAAATTTCCGGACTTTCTTTTTGATCCCGGTCACTCCGAAAGAGACTTTGGTGGTAAGATGCAGACGCTCTTCAATGTGTCTTACAGCACTATGGTACTTGACTAGCGTTTACCCCCTTCACATTCATTTGGATAAATTCTTGGCGTCTTTCAAACATGGCGAGGGTTATAAAAATGAAAACGTCCAAGATACTCCAAAGGACTTAGTCGGCGAGAGAATAGCACTCGCATTGAAGCATCATCAATCCCAGTTTGCAGACTTCCTAAAGGACATGTTCAGGGTGCATGGCACATTGATCATTGGTATGTGTCCATGAGACTACACAATACATCAACTTCCGTCAAAACAAGACAGGATTATGCTTACAGTCTCCTCCACGGTTCAGGGAAAAGCACATCTTGGCCCCACTCCGGGGTGGGTATGTTCAAATTCAATCAAGCACTTCTACTCGCTCCTCTTTGACTACATCCAGGATATGACAGAACTACTTGATTCCCCATAAAGCAGAAAAGCTGCCTTAGATAAGTTAAGGCATATCAAAAGTGTACAATATAAATTTGAATCAACCAGAACTCACCAAAGGTCCACCGTAAGGGCCAATTTTCGTATCCCTATCCTTCTTGTTTCCTTCCACTGCTGCGCACAGCTCAACAGCCAGTTAGAAATCCAGGTAGAGGAGTCCTGGAAGCTTCAAAGTCGCCATGGACGTGTGCAACGGACCGAATGGAGTGGAGATGGATCGAGTTGACCTACAGTTACAACGAGTCTCATTTATCAGCCACGGAGGCCTCTTCCAAATTATTTTTCTTAGCTGCGCTTTTATTTTAGCTTAAATGTAAAACACAAAAACAGAATCAAAAGAGCACATAATAATAATGTCACATTGTGGATTTGCTCTGTTGTTCATTTGAACCTTGTCTGAGATTTTTTTTGTATTTTTTGTGAACCTGACTCGGATGCATCAAAGTTAGTAAACCAATCTACCCCTTGAAACTTTTTCTTTTGTGGGGTTAGACGACTGAACCTCTGCGAAATCGAAGAACAGTGGGACTCAGACGTTATGGCCTGGACTCTGGAGCCACCTGCAGAACAAAACAAAACAAAAAAGAAAGAAAAGAAACGCAAGTATAAAACTCAACTGGCAATTACAGACAAGCCCCGAATAGGAAGAGCTTCAAGGGGTAGAGTGTTTGATTAACTTTGAATGCGCTTCTGAGTCAGGGGAAAACAGCAGAACACGAAAGCAAAAAAAAAAAAAAAAAAAAAAAAACCAAAAAACAGGTCACAAATTCCTAAAATTATCTCGGTACCTTCACTTGATTATCTCGGTACCTTCACTTGATTATCTCGGTACCTTAACTTCACCAGCCAATCAGGCGTGAAGTCATTTTTTTGCATTTGAAACATTTTTTCATTTTTGCCCAAAGGGGGTACACTGGGTCAGGGATCCCAATCACACACGGCGTACTTGACCTCCTGCCTCTCGTGACGCTTCATGACCGCATTGATTGCCTCCGACATTAATCTCCGGGGCCATATCCGGGTGATAAGAAGTCTTCCCAATGGAGGAGGAGGCCCAGTACAGCCAGATTGGAATCCCGAGGAGGATCAGGGCCTCTGAAGTGGCCTCTACGAGGATTTAAGAGGAGCTTCGGCGAGACAACAGGGGACTTGTGAGAAGAAGGAGAGAGAATCATGAATTTATTTTTTTGTGTTTTTTTAAAGGATTCATTTTTAAATGATAAAAATAGAAGATTTTTAAAGAAGAAAATTTGCCAGAATGAGCTGGAACTGGGAAATTTTGGCACTATGAAGAATTTGTATTGAAGTTTGCCTTTATTTAATAATTAATTTTCTTTTTTTTTTTTTTTGGTGTTTTTTTTTTTCTGTTT
>PDIM01000075.1:44894-59603 GCA_002811675.1 Ichthyosporea sp. XGB-2017a | reverse complement strand
CCAAGCTATCAGAAATACCTCGCTGCTCTTTTTTCTCCGCTTCTTTTTATTTATTTTTTGACCACGTGGCCAGCGGTTTTGGATTTTCCGTTACAAATGGATTTTTAATTTTTTCAGTTTTTTCCCTCCTTCACTTGAGTGGATTCTCCCCTTCACGTACTCCTCAATCTCCTTTCGATAGTCTCCATTCACAGAACTCCTCAGATTCGCCTCCCGCAGGTACACCAGCTCCCCCAGCACAAAAGTCGCCTCGACTAGCGCCTCATTGCCCATGATGGCTGCCTGGAATAGCTCCTGGGAGAGTAACTGATGGTCCAGGTACTTGTCAAAGGAGTCCACCCCGAGGAAGTGTCTGTGGGGGTGCTCCTTGTGCAGCCAATGGCTCATATCCGCCACATTGGCTGTGGTGTATTTCTGCTGGAAGTGTTTGAAGCGGTTCTGGAGGGCTGCACGGTAGAGCGGAAGATTGTATTGGGGCTTGTTTCGGGAGATGGACCATTGGAGTAGAGGATTGTGGGAGGAATTCGTATCAAGGACGATAAAGTCGGCTTCTTTGCCGGGTTCAAATGTACCAATGTGGTTGTGGAGGCCTAATTGAGTGGCTGTTCCTAATGTGAGGAAGTAAAACTGACGCAGAGAGGATATCTTCTGGCCCTTCTTGTATGGGATTGTGTTGTTTCTATGCACGGAAGAGTCATTCTTGGACAATGCGGGATTGTACACGCCCTGGGTGCCCTCGGGGACACTGGCAGCAGCGACACCATCAAACATGGCCACCTTGTAGGCCTCATTCAGAGTATCCACGAGGGAGATGGATGTCCCCGCGCCAATGTCCGTTCCCAGGCCCGTTTTGGTGCCTGTCTGGAAAGCAGTGTGGAAGTCAAAGAGGCCACTTCCGAGGAATAAATTGGAGCTGGGACAGGCGCAGACAGACGCGCCTGTGTGGTTGATTAAATCCCAGTCTGAATGGGTCATGTGGATGGCGTGTGCAAAGGATGATGCATCGGATACGAGGCCATACACGTTAAAGACATCAATATCTGTCACACAGGCCAATATCTTGCTCAAGAAGGACTTATCTTGTTCCCTGGTGTAGTACATTTTTGCTTTTTCTTTAAACAAAGCAACTGCCTCCCGATGACTGGCCAAATTCTCGGCCGCGTGGGTGTGAAATCTCAGTCCTGTCTTACGATGGTCCTTGAGCAGGTCTTGTGCATATTCCAATTCCATTGGAGTGGCATCGTGGAGCCATCGGGGCATAATGCCGACTTCATGACGATTCTTCTGATGGAATTTCTTAATGAGTTGCAAGTTGTTTTCATAAAAGACCTGGGAGGCCTTTGTACTGTTTGAGTCCTTCTCATCCATAGACATGCACATTGGGACAACATGGCCTTCCACATAGACCTTGCTATCATGGGCACAGTCTGTCATTCCGGATAGACCAGCGATAACACGCATGTTCCGCTTCGCGACTTTTTCAAAGAGGGTTTCCGTTGCATTCAGAAACATCCCACTGTAGATATTGGCAGAGGTTGTTCCTGCCTTTAGCATGGAGTTCAAGAACCGATCGGCGCCCATTTCAGCGTATTGTTTGTCGGAAAAGAGTGCTTCGGATGGGTAAGTGTCCTGCAGGAGCCATTCACTAAGTGTGGAACCGTACTTGCCTATCATATCGATTTGAGGGGCGTGGAGATGACAGTCAGTGAACCCCGGCATGATGAGGCTGTCTCCAAAGTCAACAATGTCCGCCTTTTCGTGAAGTGAAGGGAACCGAGTTCGCATATCTTGGACGCTTCCACGATCCACGATGAGTCCGGTGTGTTTGTCAATGATTAGCATCCCTTTGGTGAAGTAGTTGGCGGCGAGGAAGTCACAGTCGAGTTCGTTTTCTTCGGTGCAAACGTTTTTCCGCAGCTGCATGTCAATGGGCGAGTAGTTAAAGTCAAGAATGCGACCTTGGATTGCTTTGAGATGGGTATCTGATGGTTTTCCACTTTGTGATGGGGCCGCCATCGCCGTAGACCCAATACAGAACAAAGCAACAAATACAGATACAGTGGTCAGAGTGATTCTATAAATCATGTTGGTTGCAAGTTGCCAATGCGGAAATGAATTGAAGATATAAATTAGATTAATTTCAGTGGTTTCAGATTATTTCAATGAGTCTATGTGTTTTGTTTGTAAACGATATGCGAGCGTGAGAGGTCCTTTTTATGCGATCGAGTGATTCATTCTTTGTGCCATGAAAGGGGATGAATACCCATTGCGTTGTCTGGAGAATAAAATAGCACTTGACTGATTGAATCAAACGAAAGGGCTTAATTTCAGGGCGGCAGCATATGACACTCCTTACTTTGAAATAAATCATCTTTTATACTAGCTAGAAGTTAGAACCCGGAAGGAGTGAAAGCTGCAGAGATGAGTCTTCTCAAAGCGCTCCTCTTGTCATTAGATTGCACTGCTTATTTCAAATAGACACGTTTCAAAAGCTAATTTGGGCATCATTAAAGGCTTGAATCACACAATTCTTCATCTCGTGCGAAATAGGCATCCACTGACGACTGCAATGATTAAGAAAGTATTTACATTTTCCTCTGGTTTTCAAGTTTCAACTATGTAATCGAGGTTAACCCAGTTTCCATTCCATCTCTTATCAGACCGATGAGAACGTCAACTTTTATTTCTTTCTTGGTGTGTCTTCCTCTAAGTCCTGATATGTGTACCAGTCCTGATATGTGTACCAGTACTGGTAGTACTCCTCGTAATCCATGTTGGGCGTTGAAACCCCCCTCAACTGGTACCCAGGACCCCACACCACCCGCTTGCGAATGACAGGGCCAGCAGCAGGGAGAGAGCGCATATGGCCTTCCTCCACTAATCTTTCGTTCTCCCTATTGTAGTCGGTATCGTGGTCTGCCATTACATAGGAATAGCACAGGGTGGAATCTATCTCATTATCTGCAGACGTCAAGGGCTCATTTTCATGATCATGAGATGAATCAGTTTCTGTTTTTAAAGATTGGAGATAGCCACCACTACTTACACTGTTGACAATACTATTGTTACCATTCCCAAGGCTAGCTAGGCTATACCGGTTGCTTATCACAGTGGGCTCTCCTCTTACCTTCCCATCATCATACTTTGTATATAAAGCGTATGAACGGCGAAAAGGAAGGCCCCCAACGCGTTCATTTCGTCTCGACAATGGCCTCGCAGCATCTGGCAAGAGGCAGACAATAAACGCTGTAAGAAGGTAAGTGAGGAGTATCAGGACAGAGGAACTTGAAGGCCCACGAAAATAAGTATCCACGTTTCTCTCTTTCAAGCCATCTCCCTTATCCATATCACTGCACTGTACACACTGCATTGGGATTGAAGAGTCACGGGGCCCATCCGCCATCACCTGCTGCTCAAATTGAAGAAATGGGATCACAACCCTCTTCTTCGAGACCCATCTCTCACTCGTAGTCGGATAAACTGAACAGTTGAATCTCCTCAAATATGCGTAGTCTTTATAATCAAGTGCGTACTGGGCCATGTGCAAATGATACATGATATTCATATTATCCACCCCACCGTCATTATCCGCCATTTCTTTCAAAATATCCGCCGTGTCTGAAAGATCGAAGTCGTGTGTCATGCGTACAAGTGTGCAACAATCTAATGTTTGTGTGTAAGCCCCAAACGCTCGAAAATGAAGCAGCTTATTGCTACCTTGATACACGCATGGAATGTTTGTGATATTTGTGTGGTATGCACTCAACATTTTCAGGTTTTGCAACTTTGAGAATTCTCCTGGAAGCATGGCTAAATGTGAATTGTTGTCCAAATTGACCAAAATCATAACATTGCCAGGGCAGTCGAAAGCATTTTGGGATAAATAAGTAATGTTATTGTGAGATAAATCGATATAGACAGAGTGTTTCCCCTCATAACCCTCGATTCCTTCACACAAAGATTTGTTTACTGCTTCAATGCTATTATGGCTGAGATCCAGGTGAAAATAAAGAAACTTTTCAGGCGTCCAAATGGTGTCTAGTCTTGCTACCATTGCAGCAATACCATATGGAAATTCTTTAAGCTTGTTTCCTTTCAGCACCAACCGCGTGATGGGAGTCTCTTGGGCACGAAACACTTTTGCGAGAGAGTTTCCCATCATATGAAGTCGTCCATAGGACATGTCTACGGTGCATCCACGTGCCATACACGTTTTTCCTGATATAAATCCTTCTTCGACCGACTGTAAAGGATTATGCCAGACGCGTAGTCTCTGCAGATACCTCAAATTGTGAAAATCCTTTGAATGCAAGGTGGAAATATTATTAAACCCGACATCAATAATATATCTAAATACCAAACTCAACTTCCGCTCATAGCTGTTTTCAAAGGTACTCGACTTCATACCTCCGAGGGATTTATAGAATGCCCACAATTCCCGTTGAGGTGTACTCGACTGCCCATTATAGCTAGCGCTATTGGGGTCATTTTCACCTGTGTCCTTATGCACAAGCAAATCATCAGAAATGACCACCCGCTGTAAGTTATTCATGCGAGCAGACAATACATGCGGACTACTTTCTCCATTGTCAGCTCTGTTGACTGACGGTACTTGGAAATAGCGGGACCAGTTTACTCGCAGCTCATCAAAGGAATTGTTCTGAATAGTCAAACTGGTCATTCCTGGACAAAATTTTGTCTCCTTCTCACAGGGAGGCGAAGGAAGTGCATTCGAACTGAAAACCTGAAGTCCCATATTGAAAAACCTGGCGGATTGAAAATAACACGGATAGGATGCGTTATTACTACTGCACAGAGGATATGTGAGGTTTGCGATTGACTGTGAAGAGATATCAATATCTACTCCCGACCTAGAGCTGCTGAGGAGAGGCGATGGGAGATCTAACAGTCCATTTGACTCCAATTTTAGATAGTTAAGGCCAAAGTCGCAAAAGGAGCATGCTTTGATTTCTCGGATAGGCACGGATATAAGAAGAAAATTTTCTAAACGAGGACAGTGGTAAAACGAATCTTTTCGTAAGCTTACGGGAGCCACATCAGGCGACACGTGTGCTGGGAAATGTACATTGAACAAATTGTTGAATTCGATTTTAATGGTTTTCAAATTGGGCATGCACGGTTTTCCACTGCAGGTGGATACTTCTACCGTGTTCATTTCCGGTAGGATCATATCAAGACTCCATCGACCTGGAATGTTTGTTAGATTAATACTGTTCAATAATGGAAGAGCCATCCGTGAAATTAGTGCTCCCTCTCGAGGAACATTCCACAACACCGAAGACAAAGACAATATCGTTAGTTCACTCATTGTCATATTTGCTGATCGGGGACTTGGGACCTCGACTATTTCACCAGAGGTTGGTAGCACTACTGGAGACCATAAGGTCACGAGAACTACCCAAGTCCCGTTTGTACCTTTTTTTTCCAAAAAAATGCTTTTACATGTAAATTCCGAGCATGATCGAGGCACTTCAATCAAAAATGCACGTGGAGATGTTTGATTTGATGAATTCGCCTCAAAAAGGATGCCGGATTTTTTCGTAAATTCCACAGTGGATGATATAGAGACACTGCTATCATGATTAATAACATCTCCTTTGCGCAGCACCCTGGGGTCTTCAACGACACCAGTTAACACACTCGATACCTCCACGTAAACCTTTGAAGTGCGGGGATCCACCGCGTACGAAGACATACCAAAGCTGGTGTTTGTAAGCATCACGCGTCCCATAAATCGATCAATGATATTCTCCTTCACGTATCCATCAACATACCCATCGTACTCCAGCTCAGGCATGCCGCTCAGCGTATAAGGGCTCGGCAGAGACGAAAATGGAGCAGAAGAACTTCCAAAAGGCTCTGGTTTAGGCGGCAAAGGTAAGATATCAAACATCTCAGTACACGCACGATCACGAACCAAATCCCGGCCCAATCCATACAGATACACACTGTCAATTAACGGATATGAGTAAGGTCGTGGAACAGATGGGGCGTTCTTCACTAAAGCGCAGAGAGTCTCAAAGCAACCTCTTCCGCCCAGCCCCAAGTGTGTGATGTTGGGAGGATACGCCAACAAAGAAAGTTTTGGCAATGGTGTGCCTGGGATGGATTGTCCTTGGGCAAACATTGACAGAGACTGGAGGGATGAAATGGGGCGGGAATCCCAAGAGGAGAGGTTGTAGCTGCCGCCATCGATGTACAGCAGCCGCAAAGAGGGGAACGATGCCTTTTGTTCTTTGTCGGGATAATACAGACTGTTTTTTGTATAAAAGGGAGTCAGCAAATTAGGAAGAGGGTGATTAAAGAATTTGTATTTACTATAAGGACTTCCACTTTCAAACTGTATTCGCAAAGAAAATAAGTATCTCATTCCTTCAAACAAGCCAGGGTGCATCAAAACTGCGGGAGGGGTTTGTGCAAAAACAGAGTTACAAAAGAACACGCCGACAGCTTCCAGATACGGAAAATTGCGAGGAAAGAAATCTCCAAACGAGTTAAAAGGTCCATCAAACACGAGTTGATATATCCTCGTGGCCACCACGTGTTTGGAACTATTCAGATTCGTGTGCCCATGCCAAAAGTTCAAAGACAAACGAGAGAGATTTTTAGATCCCACATATATCGTCCCTACTGGCGCCTCTAAATCAAACCCGCTAAAGTTAAAAGCGATAGAGGAAGTCCTCTGGTGAGGCGGGATGACGAGATCCGCCTCGTGTTCGTTTTTGTGCTTATTAGACTGGGAAGTCTTCTTGTAAAAATAGAAATCATCGCCACTCTGAGACCTGTACTGGCGAGAAGTAATGACCAAAGTAGAATCCACAATATGGATTGGGTGGATATTGCTAGGGAGGCTGGAACCAGCTGAATACGAAGAAGAAGAAGAAGGGGAGGGGGGAGGGGGAGTGACAGGAAGAGGTGCATCCAAGCAGTGTATATTGAGATTAGTATAACAGGGATAGCGAGAAATGATAGAGGAGGAGGAGGGGGAGGAGGAGATTTGTAAAGGCAAGGCGGATAGCACAGTAAGGAAGAAATAGAAGTAGAAGAGTATACGGGGGAGAAGGAGATTTAGAGGAGAAGGAAATGGGGATAAAGAAGAGGCGGTGCTATACCGAGCCATTTTTCTGTCTATTGATTCCTTTGGAAGGTGCTAAGCAACACACATCCCCTCTTCTTGAAATCAAATACCAATCTTCTTCCTTCTTGTTTGTTTTTTTGTTGACCCTACACAGCTGACAGGAGCTGCAGATACTTGTGGTATTTTTAACCGTTAGTGGTTAGGGCAGAGTGGAGGGGTGCTAGGGAGGAGAGTCTCCTCCTCCTGTACATGTATAAGCAGAATTTGTATTTTGATTTGTGATTTCATGAAGAAAAGGAATTTGCTTTGGTCTTTGAATCTCTTTTTCTCTTTCTATGCGCCTTTGGTATCTGTGGTGAGCGATAAGGAGGGATTTTTAATATGGCGAAAACGTCAACACATAACACACGTGTTACACGTTGAAGACTGATCATGCGCACAGTTATGTTTACTCTACTCATTGTCGTGCTGGCTGCTGGTGTAATATGGGGATACTTAACCGGAAGTGTAGTCCCTGATGCAGAATCTGCATCCATTGAGGCAGCAAAGCAGGCGACCACTGCTACGCATACAGAGAATAATAGAGCATCAGGTTGCTGCAGATTCAGCAAGGGATTTCACTAATAAGGCAGAAGGTGCAGTCAAGAGAACAACTGGCACTGATGAAGCCAAGGTCCACGCTCAAGTCGCAGATAAAGCAGCAAAAAGATGCACAAATAGCAGGGGAAAATGTGGGGGAGCACGTGTACATTGCAGACACACACTATAAAGGAGCCATCCCCAGGGCCATCGCTTGAAAACAGCTACCAGAAGAAGCCAGGAAAGCGCCGCTGTCACTGGCTTCACAGGCCCCATTAGAAACAGCAAGAGAAGAGGCTGATAAAGCAGCAGCAGAGGCACGACACAGCTCAGAAGCAGGAGAAAAAGTGGTGGACAAAGCACCTAAATCTAATCCCATTGATGCCCTTAAAAAACACGTTTAGTGACTCCTAAGAGCGTTCCAATGCTGACAGTTGAGTGAAGAGGTGAAGAGCATTGTTGGTTGGGATGTGGACATGGTCCTGTATAATTCCACGTGGTGTTTAGCGGTGGTTCTTCAAATACAATGCACACTACAGAAGCAAGTTTCCACTCAGTCATCGTCATTTCACTTAAATGATGGGATTGCTAATAAAAACAAACCATTAAGGTACCGAGAGATCAGAGAAGTCGCAAAATCCAATAATTTTTGGGATTTTTTGGCTGTTTCGGTTTCCTTGACAATTTATTTTTTTGAATTTTTTTTTTTTTATTTCTTCTTGTTTTTTTGTTTCTGTTTTTGTAGCAGAGTTGATTTGTTTTAATTGACTTGTAGATTTGGAGTTATCCCAGAGATTCCTTTTGTTTTTTGTTGCTATTGTTAGACGTGTCTTATTCTATTATGAGGAGAACCCCTACTGATTTTGCCCCTCTATCCCGCCGTGCAGGGTGGAGTATGGGTAAATGGATTTTAGGCGCTATCTTGTTAGCTCTCGCTGTTGGTTTCGTTTTGCATATGGTAAAACATAAAAAAGATGCTAAGGAGCCAATTTCGCCAGATGGTGGTGGTGATGATCATGGCACAGTCATAGAGGAGGAGTCAACAGGTGGCCAAGGAGGTGGCAATGAAACTGGCACAGAAGGTGAAGAAGGAAATAGCCATCAAACTAACAGCAGTAAACCAGGAAATTCGTCAGAAACCGACAAAGATTCAGGAGCAGGAAAGGACCATGAAGCTAGCGAAGGAGGTGAAACCAAACCAGCGCCAACGAAGGAGGAGTGTGACTCAACTTTGTGCTCGATCAAGCAAAGTCTCCAGTCAGTTGGTGAAACTGTTTCTAAGGCTGTTGCACCTTTGTTCCCTTGGAACTGGTTTTAAAAGAAAGCAACTACTTGCGCCTGGCAAGTGGTAAAAAGACTGAAGGCCAAACAATAAAAGACTGCAAAGAATTTTTTTAACCGAGTGCTGACTGAACTGTGCAGCTGTGCTGTTGTTGGCTCTGTGACTTGTGAGTTGTGAACTAACTGATGATGATGATGAAGAGTGAAGCAGAAAATATTTCTTTTGCTGGTTGCCATGGTGAAAAAATTGTATAAACATTTTGTATGGACAAATTTCTGGCACAAAAAAAAAATGAAATGAAATAAATTTTTCGCATTTTTAATTTTTTTTTTTTTTTTCCCCTTTTTTTTTTTTTTTTTTTTTTTTTTTTTTTTTGCTTTTTTTCGTTTTTCTTTTTTTTCCTTCTTTTTTTCTTTTTTTTTGTGTTATCGTTTTAGATCCTTTTGAAGTGGATTTTATGGTTCCCAGAAGAATCGGAAAAGTGTGTTTATCATAATGGGTGAGTAATACTACATGTGATCCTATAAAACAAAGGAAAGACAACAGTGTATTGTTTTGGTTGTTTGTTTGTTGTTTCAAGGTAACTAAATTGTGTGGTGATTGATTTTGTTATCAGGTGTTCGATTAAAGGCAACATTTGCTTATGATGCGGAAAACCCGGATGAATTATCTTTCCGTGAGGGTGATATTATCTTATTAAAGAGCAAGGTTGATGAAGGATGGTGGGAAGGGGATCTCAATGGGACCCAGGGGTTATTTCCTTCCAATTTTGTAGAAGAGGTGGAAGATCAAGCTCCTCCCCCAGCGGCGGCGGCCAGTGTGAATTCGCGAATAAGCTCCCAACCTAATCTTCCTATTCCCAAAATGGGCAGACCTCCTTCTATTGGAAACAAAGCCGACAAAAGTATGACTGACTTTTTTTTAAAAAATGTGTGTGTGGCAGTGAATGTGGGCTAACTTTTTGTTGTTGTTTGTTTTATGTTTGTGTGAAGAAAAAGCCAAAGTTTTGTTTGATTATGACGCGGAAAATCCGGATGAATTGACGCTGAGGGTTGGTGAAGTGGTAGACATTTTGAAGCAAGAAGATGAAGGATGGTGGGAAGGGAGATTGAATGGAAATTCTGGGGTATTTCCGTCAAACTTTGTAGAACTTATCCCTGGTGGTGGAGGAGGAATGAATGGGGATTCTGGTGAAAGCACTGAGATTAAAGCAAAAAAGGTCATGCCTCCCAGTGGCGGGATTGGTGATCTTTTTCATGGAGGTGTCCCTCAACTCAAAAAGGTATGTGTTTTCAACAAAAAGAAAAGAAGAAAGAAAAATAGCCCTAAGAAAAGAAGAAACCTTTTTTATTATTATTGTAGACGTCTGTGCATTCAAAGGTGGAGGATGCTCCTGCTGCACCCACTCCAGCGGCTGCTTCTAGACCAGAAAAGAGAGTGTCGGACAAGAAAAGGGGTAAAATGTACAATTGCATATTTGATTATGAACCGGAAAATGATGATGAGCTTTGTTTACGTGTTGGGGATAAAGTGTGTGTGTTGAAGCAAGAAGATGAGGGCTGGTGGGAAGGCGAAGCAAATGGCGTTCATGGTTTATTTCCTTCGAATTTTGTGGAACCGCTTCCCGAACTTGAACCCAAGAGAGCCCCTCCATCAATTCCGAGGAAAAATAGTACCGGAAATGTGGCGACGACGACGAGTAGTAGTGTAAAGGTCCCAAAGATGCCAACGTCGGCTCGCTCCTCTGTGGAGCGTACATCTCCTACAGCAGACAATGCCGCCAAGGATGAGCTTGCTGCAAAATTTGCACACTTGAAGACTGCCGAAAAAGTGTCGAAACAGGAAGAGCAGGAAAAGCAAGAGGCCCCACCGAAAAAGGTTCCAGTTGTACCAGTGGTGCCTTTGAAAAAGTCTGCGGAAGGGTCTACGGAAAGCTTGTCAAAGAAAAAACCTCCTCCTGCTGCCAAGCCAAAACCAAAGGCTCCCACGAGGGCCGTGGATGATGAGTTGCAAAAAAAGTTTGCCCACATGAGTAAAAAAGAAACGGAGGAGAAACCAAGCCCGCAGTTGGCGCACAAGACAAGGGATCGACCAAAAAAGGCCGGAGGCGCTAGGCCCCCAAGCACCCGATTGAATAGAAGCAGCGACAATTCGCCAGTTGATAAGAGTTCCATTGAGGTCAGCGATGACTACAAGGAAGAGTTTCGAAAGTTGATTTTTGAGTTTCAATTGTTTAAGAAGAACACAACCAAAGAAATTGAGGACCTCAAGAAAGAACTTGCTGCCCTCAAACAATAATTAATAAAAATATTTTTTTTTTTATTGTTATATTGAAAGAGATACCTTGTTGTAGGTTTCTTTGGAAGTGAACCTGAACATTCTTGCCGTAGCGTCTTCCACAACTTGTGCAACGGGCACAGACTCCCCACTTTCTTCCAACACATATACCATTTCATACTCGTCATCTTCGGAATCGGTATCATTGTCCTCCTTTTCAACTTCTTCGGAAAGGGTCCTGTAAATGTTGGCGAGTCCAACCAGAAAGGCCATTAAGATGGTGGAGCCCAAAATGTGCCGGAAACTTACAGGTGCGCTCGTGAATCCGTCTTGCACGGAAGCAAACAAGGTTAAATTCCAGGGCCGACTATTGTCATTAATATTATTGACGGTCGAACTTCCAAACTTGTCTACCATAATAGTCGCAGTGGACAATTGCTCGTGATAGACATTGGAATCATTGATTGAGTAGATTCGAACTCCAACTTCTACAAGGGAGTTTAAGTCACTATCAAGCTCCTTTCGAGAAAACTTGACGACTTGCAGCAAAACGCGCGCATTGCGAATATAGCGCCATTGATTCTTTTCCTGTGAAAATGCAATGCCAACATCACTGCGAATAATTTTTTTCTGTTTCGTCGAAATTAGCTGATCATTAATGTACAATGCTTCATTTTTCATGGAAACGGTCAGGTGCACCTTTAGTGGCTTGTTATAATCAGAAATGTCCATACTGTTTGCTTCGATCAACAGATTATCTCTTTTGGTGCTGTATAGTCGATTTGTGCCAGTCTGCTGAGACACAAAGTGTGTCACACAGGCAATGGCAAAAAACACGAGCCACCAACCTCTGGAACACAATCCTTTGAACATCTTGTAAATCTTCAAAAAAAAATAAAATGTAATAAAATAAAATAAACTATTTATTTCTTTAAAAGGAAAGTGTAATATAAACAAAACAACTATAAAAAAAAAAAAGCCACATGACAATTTATTCTCCCTCGAGGGAATTTAAAAATAATGCCTGTACAAGGCCTGGCCGTACACCTTGAAGGCTTTGAAAATGGTAGGGTAGTCCACCGTGCTGAACAGGGAATCAGACAAGGCAAACCCCAACGTGGAAGGGATGATACCCCGCGCATATTCCAGCATGAATAGATTGTCACCAAACTCCACAGAAGTGGCTTCCCATTGGGCGTGAGGAATTGTGTCCCCTTGGGTGTACACATTGACATCTACACTACCTTCTTTCCACTGCCGGAAAGTTCCCGTGAGCACAGTGTCCCAAATATCTGCCCAGTATCGTCCAGAGTGGCCCTGCGAGCGGATTCCCGTTGCAAAGACGAGCACATACTCGGTGATGGACGCATGCAGGAGATAGTACGCACCCATCCAGCCCCCGGCATTAATAAAAACCCATTCGGATTCCGAATTAATGTGTAAGGGATATCTTTTGCGAAGTTCCATTGTTACATTTTTTAACATTCCATCACGATCCAGTCCAGAAGCTGTATACAAATGATAAGTAAATTTTGATTTGTAATTTTGTTGCTCATGATGGCCTTATAACTTACCTACAGCACTTTGGGCAATTTCACTAATCTCTTCTGGAGTAAAGACATATGATTTGTTTTCTAGCCAAATATTGCCAGTCATAAACGTAAGCTTAAACGCACAAAAGATCCACGCTACATACACTACTTTTTCCAAAAGCCCAACTACAAATCCCCGGCTTTTCTCTACATTGTACATTTTCATAATCAAAATGGGTATCAACGGCAAGATTAAGCATGCACTCAGCTCGACTGGCGTGTCGCTCAAATCCACCTGTTTCCCTTTTTGCCAGGCTGCCCAGACACGTACAAAAAAGTACGCATTTGGTACAATCAACCCAACTATATACAACACTAGAAACAACATGATTTACAACAAACTAAACAAAAAATAAAAAAAAATAAACCGTCAAAACCGTTTTGGCGCCTGGCGGGTTTATCACAAAACAGATTTTTTTTACCGAGAGGAGAGGAGGCCCAATTCCTTTGGGTGTCACAGATCTTTGGTCACCCTTTCTGGTCAGCGCATTGCAAAGGAGCTTTGAATCTTTTGCATCATTATTTTGTACTAATACGTGTACTTTTTGAACGCATCGCCTGTGGCAACTATCTCACTGGGTCTCTGGACTAGGCAACCGCTCCTATACTTAAAGGACCATCCCGCAAAGCAAGGCTACCACCATTGGCTGTTAAAGTAATTAAATTTCAGTTCCATACCTTGGAATATGCCTGCCGCCTATGAAGCAGCGACCAAAAAAGGATGTGGAATCGCTGCAGCTAGCTCTTTGGATATAGAAGCGCGTGTTGTGCTCAAATACTTGCTGCAGGAAGAAGGCTGACTATTTGGATCTCGCCCCAGAGTCCTCGTACTTGTGCTTGGGTACTTTAATTGACTGCGTGAAAGCGTGTGAAGCTGTTGGGTACTGTGGCTTAGTTGGTGAAATAGCGTGTGAAACAAGTAAATTGCCCAATGGATTCATGCACGACCAGAAGTCCTTGACCCTTGTACTTGTGGTTAAGTACTCTAATTGACTATATGAGGGTGTGTGAAACAATAGGGTACTGTGGCTTAGTTGGTAAAGCGTGTGACTAGTAATCACAAGATCCCGTGTTCGAATCCCGGTAGTACCTCCACGTTTAATTTTTTTGCACTTTTTTTTTTTAACCTATCCCTGAGCTAGATAAAACGCGGGGGCCAAATGTTTCACGGAGAGACAAAAATGTTCTTTGTTATCCTTTCATATTTAAATTTGGCGAAATGTTTGGATGTACTTTTTACTACGGACTTATTGTGCGAAACAACAGTGCCAAACTATTCTAGACGAAATAGAGGTGGCCATCCCCCGACGTCAACTAAAAGAAAAAAAAAAAAAGACAAAGACAAAAACAAAAAACAGTTCAAGAATGAAGGTACCGCCGGGATTTGAACACGGGATCTCATGATTTCTACTCTAATACTAGTCATGCGCTTTACCAACTAAGCTACGGCACCTAAATGATTGTTTCACGCTACTCCATGTCTGAAACAGAAAACTTAGTTCTAGGAAGTGGTCAAACCATGAGTTCTGAAGCGCAAAACAATGACATCTAAGAGATTACAGAACAACAAAAATCTGAGATTTGAATTCAGCGGCAACATTCGTGGGTTGTAAATCGTGGTGCTACTTTTTCTTGCTTCTTTCACACCCCTCCTTGTGCGAAACAACAGTGCCAAACTATTCTAGACAAAATAGAGATGGCGTAGACCATCCCCCGACGTCAACTAAAAGAAAAAAAAAAAGACAACAACAAAAAAAAAAACAGTTCAAGAATGAAGGTACCGCCGGGATTTGAACACGGGATCTCATGATTTCTACTCTAATACTAGTCATGCGCTTTACCAACTAAGCTACGGCACCTAAATGATTGTTTCACGCTAC
>PDIM01000075.1:17277-29436 GCA_002811675.1 Ichthyosporea sp. XGB-2017a | reverse complement strand
AAAAAAAAAAACACTAAAAAAAAAAAAAAAAAAAAAACACAGTTGTGCAAGAAAAAAAAAAAATTAAAAAAAAAAAAAAACTTTTTGAGGCCATGTCCTCTTTTGGGAAATGTTGCCATAGTGATTCTTGCCTTTTAGTTTTTTATATATCCTCCTCAAGGTCCAAGGAGGTGTGCTCTGTTTGACAACGCGCTGATAGGACTATTATATAACTTGGTGTTTCACAAATTCTTCACAATTTCTCAATTCTTCCCGCCCTTTTTCGGCCTGTTTAAGAACCTTTGGATACCTTCCTTGGCTTCCGGCATTGATAAGTTCTTTACCATAGAGCTTTCAGCAATTTTATAAGCCCCCTTCACGTCAGTCCCCATTTCCATTTGCCGATTGAAGGTACACTTGCCCAATGTAATTACCTTGGCATTGAGTTTTGCAATGCTTCCGGCCAGCTTTTTGGTCTTCAGAGGTGCAAAACTCACGTTAGTGCATTGGTTCATAAAGACGCATTCGATTCAGAGTCCCAACGACTTACCTCTTCCTCCAGTTCTTCTTCCTCTACAACTCTATTTACAAATCCTAGCTCAAGAGCACGTTCGGCACTGATTGGAGCAGCAGTGAAAAGCATTTCCAAAGCAGGCTTTCTAGCCATATTTCTCCCAAGCTCAACCGCTGGCGTGCTACAAAAGAAGCCATTCTTTGCTCTGAAGTTGTCGTAAAAATATTGCCAAAAATAAAATGAACCAATGCAAATATTGTAAATATTCCAAAATTCAAATAGGTTGCGGTTGCCACACAATAAGTTCCGAACCACCTACCCCGGAAAAACAAACTGAGATTTTGATGATGCTACGGCCAAATCACAAGCCCCAACAAGCTGGGCCCCAGCAGCAGTCGCAAGCCCTAATGCGTTAAGAAATAGTGCATGTATTAGAAAACGACGGCACATGAATTCGGAAGAAGAGAATAAAGACAGAAACAAAAAAAAAACCTACCATTGATTTCCGCAATAACAGGACACTTAAGCTCTCGCAATTTCACCATAAGCTTAGTGCAACTGCTGAATAAATGCTTGTGAAACTCTGAAGTAGATTGGGACATTTGCGCTAAATCGTGCCCTGAAGAAAAGACGTGGCAAGCTGAACGAAGAACAACGACTTTCGACTTTGCATCCTTTTCAATACTATCAAGTTCCCTAAGCAAGTCCTGAATCATCTTGAAAGATAAAGGATTTCTTTGAACACAAGGATCAGAAACGTTAGAAGCTATGCTTGCTGTTACAAGAGTATTGGCAACCTCATTACCTTTTGGCAGAGTTATTAAGTGTCAAATATGTAATCCCCTCTTCAGTAGTTTCCTTTACCAAATGGTTCTTCCAATCGCACATGTCTTTAGATGCCACGTCTTCATCTTGCAGTGATGATGATGTCATTCCACCACTCATCATTCGCATTGCGATCAAACTTTGCTGACGACCAGTAACCTTATAGATGCTACAACCTTTTCCCAAGCAAGCTCTCAACATGATTTTTAACAAAAGAGACAAAATTCCACTTTTCTTTTTGTTTACTGCACAAATCGACAAATAAAATCTCAAAAAAAGAAAGAACAAAAAAACTTCAAAAAATATAAAACCGAAACAAAAAAAAAAAAAACAAAAATACCATGTGACACCAAAACTAACCGCAGGGTCAAGTGGCAGATCGCTTAATTGGCATCAACTGCAATTTAATATTTATTCAATCAAGGGGGGAGGTACAGCTATCAAAGACGAGGACGGGGATTTCATTCCCAAGCAGAAAAAGGTATCAACGTAATTGACATTTTAGTTTCCAGAACCCATGGTTTTCAATAGGGTTTGGTGTTTCACGAGGGCTTCAGCGAATGATGCTGAACTGTAGTACGATATTCCAAATTCTTTGCAAGTTTTTTGAACAATCTTGCGAAGATTCTCGTAATGTGTAAAGTGCACAGACGGAAATAGATGGTGCTCAATCTGGAGATTTAGACCACCACTTAAATTAAGCGAAATATAAGAGCCCATGCTATAGTTGTGACTTGTCAAAACTTGATGTTTTCCCCAGTCCACTTCACTCACACCCTTGACATCATAATTGAGCACATTTTCTGCAATCTCATGATTGACAACAAATTGCAAAGCAAACCAGTAGGAGCACACCGACTCTGAAACAACAATAGCAAGAACCGCTTTCCAGAAAGGAAGAAACACAAAAGCAAGACCAAACCGTGTCACTATGTGACCTGCAAATACACCGTAGGTTTCAATCTTTTCCGACAAAGTATCGAGTTTAACTCTTGTAACCCCTTCGTACGTTTTGCGCATAAAAACATCCCTTAGAACGTTACTTAGAGTCCAAATGAGTGTAGTAAACAGGTAAAAAACCCACGCATATATATGTTGAAACTGGTGAATCCATAGGCGCTTATATCCTGGAAGGATTCGCTTCATAGGATACATTGTGTCGTCATCTTGAGGGACTATATTTGTATCAATATGATGTGATAGAACATGCTTGGCTGTCCAATTGGCAGGTGAGCTTCCACTAATCATCATGCAGATTCTATAATGCCAGAGATTTAAAGAAGGGCTCACAAACTGACTGTAATGAGACGCTGCATGAGTATCTCTTATGATCAACAGCGCCCTTGACAGACCATGGATAATCCAGAATACCCAGTAACCTTTAACAAAGCCCAAGTATATTGACAGAAAACACATGAAAATATTAAAGTACCCTACTATGTTCTGCGCCAGTGTTGCCTTTGTATGCCGGTAGCCGTTTTCTTTAAAATAAGTCTCTGCTCTGCCTTTCAATACCCTATAAAAGCCATCATCCTTGAATGAAAACCGAACTTCGTTCAAAATAGCGTCTGCCCTCAAATTATCATTGCGCTTCATTGCTTCCATATCATGCAATCGCGGATCGTTTTCATGAAGCTCAAATTTCTCCAATAGCTTATCAGATGGCAAAAAACTATGATACGATTGAAAAAGCTCGGTGCAGTCGCATCCTTTGCCAAGATTAATGGAGCTTTCCCCTCCTGGATGTCTGGGAACAAACTTTGAGAAGTCATATGCTTTCCCATTAAGGTACCACAAGTCAGGATGATACAGCTTCTTGTATCCTAAAGGCACGACAAATACCAACAACCACTAAGTCAAAACAATGCAAAAGTACAAAAATGACAGGCAACAGCAACAATATTCTTCTATCGAAAACCAAAAACTTACCTTTGCTTAAATCTGGCATTTTTACTATATTATATGCTTAATCACAAACAGCAAAGGTGCTTTCAACAGATACGACACACAAAAAAATAAGAGGGTTGAAGGGGTTGGGACTCATATACTAAAGCCAATCTTACCCAACTCATTCGTCTGAAATCCCACTTACAACAAAGAAAGCCAAATAAAAACAATTTGTCACCACAAAGAAAAAAGAAAAAAAGAAAGAAAGAAAAGAAATGGAAGGATTTTTAGCCAAACAAAAACTAAAAAATCGCCCCACCCCTTGACCCATAAAATCTTGCGGAGACCCGATTCCATTGCCAAAACCCCAAAAGTCCAAAGCTGTACGTCAAAGTTCAAAAGTGTTCAGTTCTTTTTTTTTTTTTTTAGCTCAGCAGCAGCTGTTGTGCTAATTAGTGCCCTTGCACAATTATTTAAGTCGAGGAGGCCTTTTTTAGTATTTGTTGGTATTGTACTTGAAAGGGAATTTGGGGACACTGGAGTTTCAGGGTGCCGATGTACCAGTGATTCTCAAAAATGATAGCTGCAAACTCTTGCGGAGAAACTGTATAAGCTTGCAAGTTGGGCCTGAACAGTCCTGTGTGGTTGTTTTTGGGATTTTGGCGCGATTCTGATCCTTTCATGCTCCCTTGACTTTGTCTTCTCGCGAGGAAAATCATCGTAGTTTGCTCATCAAGGAGCTGTTCTTGCTTGGGTGAAAATTTGCAAAATAGGGTGAACTATGTAACCGCTTTACTTTTACCTTTCATATTCTATGGCGTTGTCATTTACGTGATACTGCCTTGGTCGTTCTTTTTGTGTTTTGGCAAAGGAACGGCGGAATGTAAAATGAAACAAGAAGGATTTGTGCAAGCGCGCGCCAAAGCTGGAGCCCAAATATATTGAAAATGAGAGCGCCGGCCATGACGTACACTTTAAATTCCCTCTGGGAATATCCAAATTGCATCTACATGAGCTAGGCGCTATAATAATAATGAATTATATTTTCCATTGTAATTGAAAATAAGCACAGAATGATATAACTATCTGGTTGAAAGGGGTAAAGGAATTTGGTTCAAACTTCCATAGAGAACTCCATATAAATGATAATGAGAGCTGTGACGTAACGCACATTTTTAACACTACAAGCACCAGCTGCTATAATAAGCAGATATATTATTGAAATTCTGGCACAAACATTTTTATATTGGTGGTGACCAATGCACCTCCCAAATGAGGCGATATATTTTGTTTTTCCCTTTTTATTATTATTATGCACGCGCTATTCCGTATTATAGTATAGACTAGAAGTATAGCTGTAATTAGTGTTGTGCCGGTATCAATATAACACTGTGTTTTGTGTTGCTTTTAATGTTCTTCTAGCAAAGGTTTAGTGATCCCAAGAATCGACAGAAGACTTGGCGGAAGTCTAATCTGTCTGGTTATGCTTTAGTTGGATTAGCTTGTTTGTTTTTCGAGTGTTTGTGTAATAGTGGAGACGTAAATTTGGACAGTTCTTGTTTTGGGGTTTTGTTTTTGGGTTGCTTTGTTTTACATGTATAGCATAGCTTTGGGATTTCTTTCACAAATATAACCAACTTTAAAGGTTTAAAGAATAGTGCGGGGTTTTGGTAGTTTTAGGGGTTAATCACTGAAAAGAAAACAGAATGACGGGTCTACCCCTGTCCAAGACTGGAAGGAGATGCATAAGGGTGGGCAAAGGTGGAGCGGGGTTTGTGGTTTTGTTCTTGATTGTTTTTGGTATTGCCCTAACTAATGCGTTCTCTGTTGGCAGGACATACACCTATAAATATGAGGGAAACTTCATTAGTCCAACGGGGTCGAGTTTGGGCAACACAACTGAAAAACTGCACATTGAAGCTACCTTTTCTATAGGGGTGATTAATTCCGTAGAGGGTGGGGTGTATTGCTCTTTCGAAGTGTTAGAGTTAGAGGTTCATTCCCATTCACGAAGAATTTTTCTGAATGTACCTTCCATTGAAGAGCTGGCAGGCTGGCTGCGAGTGATATTTTCTTACTCTGGTAATATTGAAGCCCTTGAGCATTCAGCAAAAGAGCAGCCGAATGTTCTGGAATGGAAAAAGGTGCTTTTGTTCAGTGTCAGACTTGAGGGGAAAATTTTGAGTTCAATGGACAGTATGCTGAAAGGAAATTCATCATATGCCCCTGATTTTTGGGGCATTCGAGAATTTGGTGGGCAAAGGCGGGCATTGTCGGAAATGTCCCAGTGTAAACAACCGGAAGAAGACCCCGAACAATACTCATGGGAAGAGAAGATTCCTATCGGTAAAGACTTGAATCCTTTAGCGATTCTTCGAGAAATATCATTCAGGAGACAATGCAAAACAGGGGCAATTTCGGAGATTGTCAAAAAAGACACAGCATTTCTGTTGGGGTTGAACAGTGGTAGTGATGGCTTCGCTAAGGCGAAAAATCAAAATATGCAAATTAGCAAGGGGACGACCTTTGTTTCCCTTAAAACAGTCTCTGATAGTGTACAGGGCTTAAGTCAGTTGCCTAGTCGTGCAGTTAGAGATACAAAGCTCGATTTTGATCAAAGTTATTTACAGAGAATATTTGACTACCATACCTCATGGCCTGTTTATACTGAAGATGATGATCAAATTTTGACTTCGGAGGTTGATAGTAAGCTAGACAAAATTGGAGCATCTAAAGGAGGACAAAGGGCAGAACATATACACGAAATGGTGCAATCGCTTAACTCATTAAGAGCACTTCAAGTGTTTCACTTGGCGGAAAAAATATTTTCCGAGCAGGATAGAGCTTCCAAACATCGAGATTTCATTGAATGCCTAATTCTTTGTGGATCCGAAGCCGCCCAAAGAGCACTTGCTTCCAATATACTCATTCCATCGAAAAGCGAAAGCCCAATAATAGAGTATACTTTATCAAGACTTAATTTGGTCGAGGAGCCTTCTACTATTACCATCCAGTCGGTGAAATACTTTGCTTTCGGAGATCCTTATGACACTGCTTCAAATCCAATTGGTATGAGGGAATGGGAAAGAAATAAGATGGCTGGATTGCTCCTAGTGGGGGGCTTTATCTCGAAGCTTAAAGGGAATGGGGGGATATGTTCATCTGAGTCATGTACAGATTTGCTGTGGTCCATACAGTCCGAGTTACGCTTCGCAGAAACAAAGGCTCGAGAAGCACCCGACTTACATAGTGCGACTGAAGAAGTACGGATGTGGTCTGCTATTATTGATAGTATTGGAAACTCAGGCCTTAGGGAATTCAAGGAAACGCTCAAGGCGTATGCGTATGACAGCGAGTTGCCCGAATCGATCCGCATATCTGCCATTCTCAGTTTGCGTTATGTTTGCGAAGAAACTATGAATGAGGTTATCAAAAATTTAACAGGAATGGCTTTGAAAGGGGATACATTTAGCGACCTCTTCTCTTTCCTTAAAACACTGTTAGGTAGCAGAACGTCACAGAGGGTCGAAAGTGAGGCATACGACGTTTCACAATCGGGTTCTGTGGATGCCGCTGTAGAGGGAACCTTGTACAGCTTTAAAGTAATGCAGGGCATGCCTGAAAAGAAGGGTTTGAACTCCCTGAAAGCTATAAGCTCCAAGACTTTACAGAGGCGGTGGTCTTCATTTGGTGATAAACTTAAACTTAGTGACTTTGTTTCCCTTTCTGGTTCATCTCCCACGGGAAAGGAAGTGTTGAATATACTTGCAGAATCTGTTGATACATGGGAATTAGACGCAAGATATCTGAAAAGCATTGTTGATGCGAGGCCTTACAAGAACGTTCTTGTTTACAAAAAGAAAATGGATGGCGAAATAAGCGAAGTTATTAAGGGGATGAAGAAAACCGTGTTGAAGATTTGCAAAACCTTTGAAGAGTATCATTACCTCTTAAAGACAAGCTTGGAGGTGTCGGGCTCTACACAAGGGAGCTATTTACAAGCTTTAGAAAGTGCTGTAAATGCGGCATCCAGTTGTAATGAAACTACGCAGTATCTTACAGTCAATGAAAACATGTACCTGCCTACTTTGAATTCTCTTGATCCAATACAGGATACTCTTTCAGTTTTGCAAAGACCTGCGGTTGACTGCAGTGAGCTAAGCAAAGGTGGTGGGTCTTTATATTCCCATATTCAAGAAGACATAGATCTCATTCTTCGAAAGATCAAAAATTCAATTGCCCAAATGGAGAATGTTTTGAGCAATAATCCCCTTGTGAAACGTACGTTTGCTTTTAAAAATGGCCTTAAAATGAAATATGCCGATGTTAAACAAAAATCAGTCTCATTGGTGAGGGACTACAAGCTAGAGAGCTCCATTTTAAAGCAGAATACGTATCGTGCGCAGAGTGCATATTCAACACAAATGGACAAATTTTGTCTTGCTATGCAAAAGCACATTGCTCAGATTGAATCGTTACCTAAGTTCCATCATGCTTTTCCCAAGCAAATAGCCGAGGGGTGTCTTTCTAATGAACGGGGATTGGTTCATCTTGCTGTGAACATGAAAAAGTCTATTAAAGCCCCATGGAAGTGCAGCATATCGAAATGTTCTTCCAAAGATTCTGTTCTTGAGTTGAAACTAGGCGGGGTAATGGGGAATCGGTTACTTAAAATCCGCAATATTGAAGTCACTGACGACATATGTAAGAATATTGGTTTTACATTCTTTCCTGGTAATATTATCGGATTACCAGGGAATAGAAGTGCCTGTAGTGTTCCGGCAATATCCTTGTCTTTATCACGCGAAGTCAAGGGCGTTGAGATTGCTGAAAATCCTGTAAACCATCTTTACGGCCTTAAGCCCACATTTATCCATAATGGTGGCGGTAATTCGTTCCGGGTTCAGATCGGGAACCAGATCATCTCACATGTTATTCCTGAGAAAGAGCGGTATGGAAATCGTGAGCCCGTTTTTAATCGAAATTTTTTAACAGAAAGTCCGGTGCTGCGCGTGTCACGACTAGCAACCACATTTAGGATAGCTGGTCTTGCTTACAGCTCAAAGCAGTTTTCTCTTCAATACTTTTCCCTTGGGAGGAGGCAGGATGTATCTTTAAAGTCGGGAGAGATTAATGAGGATTTTCGTGTGGATGACGAAACCTATAGATTTTTTGAGCAAGGGTTTTTCCCTTTTCAGGATGTGAGGAGAGTACCTGTATTCTCATCGCAACACACTGCTTTTTTGAACAGGAGAGTTAACACCTCTTCTATTCCTTTTTTGTCGCACGATCGGTTTATACAAGAAGGGGAAGCGACATATAAAAATGCTATGAAAGATGAAAGAGCCAGTGCAGCCTTAACAAGAAACCGTAGATCGATACTTGACTCCGGGGACAAAATGCAAAGGCGCACTAGACGTGCGAGTAATGGAGCTAATAGGCAGCCCCTTGTATGCGACGCCGGGGGGCCTTACTTTGTGTCATGCCAAGAGGCAGCCGATGGAGTTGTGTTGAATCTGAGGGGTACACAGGTTTCAAATTACAAATGGACGACGACATGTGAAGGTGGCTACATAGTTGAAGAAGGAGACGAAATGAAGCTTAAAGTTAGTAAATGCCCGGAGAAGTGCTTTGTAACCCTCCAGGTACGAAAATCAAAATCCCAGTCCCCCGTGAATTGTCGTGCCAATGTGAAGATAACAACAAGGACGATTCCTACTCTTCATATTCCCGACCGGCCTCAGCTACCGTGTGGGGATGACCAAAGTTCAGCTTATTCGGTTAGTTCAAATTGTGGTAACAGTGCCAGGCTTCTAATAGAAAATGATGAACTTATCACGGTTGACGATATATGCGCAGCAAATAAGACTCTACTGAGAACGTGGTCTGGCAAAGATAACTGTAAAAAGAAAAGGATTATCGTTACAGAAATGGAAATCCATGATACGGAACCCCCTTTCCTTTTGCCGGGGACCGACAATCATTGCCTATCACCTCCAAATGGCAATTTTTTAGAGCTAAGGAATTTTTCAAGCCCCTCTGCTCTTGTAAATATTACAGACAAATGTTCCAATGACAGGCTATCTATACAGTTTCTTTATTGTTCCTCTTCAAATGGTGATATGGGTTTGTGCTTCTATAGGTCCGAAATAGATACACTATTTGTACAGGCTTCAGCTGACTTGCCACTGTACTCACTTATAGTTTCAATAGAAGACACATGCATGAACAAACAGACCGTTATTGTAAATATACAAGTGGTGAACGAACCAGGGCCAGGCGATACTTGTTTTTCTCCAAATGCAACCTACATTCCAACGCCTACGTATGCTCCAACATCAACTAATACTGCAACATCATCCGTGTATGTTCCAACATCAACTATTGCCTCATCGTTAACTCCAACATTCACTTCAAACCCAAATGTGACTATTATGGAATTTCACAAATCAGCAAATGTTTCACAAAACACAGAGTTTCGGATTAGTATTAGTGAAATTCTAGGAAGCTTTGAAGCTGAAGGAGTTGCATTGTCAGATTTGAATTTGACTTCAATCAGAGAAAAGATAATAGATTTTAACTCTTCCATGTTAGACTTTCCAGTTACATTTTGGATTGATGTGGATTTGGAGGACCGATCGGTTAGAGGAAAGCCCACATACCAAACTAGAGGTTTTCGTATGATCGATGTTGAAGTGAACAGGGAAGGCAGTCCATTTGCAGCCATAAGACTTGATATACTTATTAATCCTCAACCTGTACCAGGAGCTCCGGCAGTTCATGAGCAAGAAGTTTGTGGGGAATTCCATTTTATCTCAGACGCATTTAAGGTTGCTTTATCAGTTGAGCTAGAGGTTTTACATGAAAGCATTGATATTTCTGTTTCGAACTTGAACAGTTCTGTTGGATGCTCTACGTATGAATGGATGTATTTTGCTGAAGATGAAGAAGCACGAGAAACAACATCTGCTTGGGTAGATTCCGAAGAGTTTCATCCTAATAATTTTGCTATCAAGTCCTCTAAAAGAAAACCATTTTGTGAATCGGAACCTACCTATATAGCCCAATGTACTCAGAATGCTACATTTGTTAACGTTAGTTTGTCATCTGCTCATGTTGTGCCTTTTCCACCTTCCTTCTATTGGGCCACAAACTGCCCTGGAAGCTTCATAGTAAATCCATACTCCCCCAACGCTACTTTAGTGTATCATGTTCCTGGCCATCTACCTATTTGCACTGTGTACTTAACCGTTGGAAATAACCCCAATCAATTTTGCAGTTCGTCAGTAATACTTCATGATACTTTACCACCAACATTTGACGAGCTTAGCGATTTAAATTTGAACTGTTACGATCCGTTTGTACCTACTCTATCGAATCTATTTGACCTGTGTGACCCCAATCCCCAGTACAACGTCACTAGTGTGGCTATACCAACAAACAGTTCATGTGCAAGCAATACAATCACCCAATATACATTTACCGCTTTTGATGCTAGTGGTAATACCGCGTATGCTACACAAACTGTTAGTTCCATGAAATTGACACCCCCTGCTATTTTCATTCCATCGTTGAGTCCTCAGTGTCTGACTGTGAATCCTCCGTTTACTCACTTTTTATTGCCGGATTTTTCTGTACCGGGAACTTTCATTAACGTCACTGACCCTTGCGTAAATGTTTCGGTCACTTACATTTCCTGCACGGCCATAGGCCCGGGAAACTGTGAGTATTTACCATACTCTGATGCACTCCTAGTGGAATTCGTGGAGGGCACAAACTACACAGTCAGCATATCGGTTGATGACCAGTGCGGTAATACGCTTATTGCAATGAAGGAAATTTTTTGTGTTGCATCAGCCTACAGTTGTGAAATTACAAACTATAACAACTATACTTTGCTTCCTTCCGCTACAATCAGTGTTGAATCATCAATAGGGTCGACCGTGATCGAGTCTACCCCTCACATTTCCATCTCTTCATCAGCATTGTATCCGACAGAGACTTCAATGGGTGATACTTCTGTTTTGAATACTGGCATAGTTTCTGCAACTTCAACAATCTTAATATCGTCTGCGACCTCGCATACCAGCTCACCGGCAGCTACTTTATCCCAAACTAACACGGATACACAATTACCTTCGGACACTCATCCCGTTTCAAGTGGCACTGGGACAACGAGTACTGTAAGTGAGACGACTGCTGCTACCACAACGGGGGAAGGAAGCAGCACAACAGATGTGCTTACGTCCACTAGTACAGCCGACCAAAGCACAACTGCTGGCACGTCGTCCATCGACTCAAGCGAAACATCTGAAACTTTTGTTCCTACTGCAACATCGAGTACAGCGAGTGAGACGTCAGCTGCCTACACAACAGATGAAACAAGTAGCACAACCGAGCAGCCTTCATCCAATGTGTCTAGTACGGGAGAGCAAAGTACTACTGTCAGTACTTCGATTCAATCGACTGGAACATCGGGAACAGTTGGTCCTACCCCTACATCGAATACAGCTAGTGAGACTACAGCAGCCTCCACAACCGATGAAACAAGCACCGCAACTGAGCAGCCTTCTTCCACCGTGTCTACTACTGATATGGGAACTACTGTGGTGGCCACTTCATCGATTCAATCGAGTGGAACATCCGAAACAGTTGGTCCTACTGCTACTTCGAATACAGTGAGCGAAACGATAACTGCTTCCACAACCGATGAAGCAAGTAGCACGACTGAGCAGCCCACATCCACTGTGTCTACTACTGAAGAGCCAAGTAATACGGTGGCCACTACATCGATTCAATCAAGTGGAACATCCGACACAGTTGGTCCTACTGCTACTTCGAATACAGTGAGCGAAACGACAGCTCCTTCCACAACCGACGAAACAAGTAGCACAACTGCGCAACCTACATCCTCTGTGTCTAGTACGGCAGAACAAAGTACTACTGTTGGTACG
>PDIM01000075.1:0-13519 GCA_002811675.1 Ichthyosporea sp. XGB-2017a | reverse complement strand
GTGGAACATCGGAAACCGTTGGCCCTACTGCTACTTCGGATACAGTGAGCGAGCCAACAGCTGCATCCACAACAGCTGAAACAAGTAGCACAACTGAGCAGGATACATCCACTGCGTCTAGTACGGCAGAGCAAAGTACTACTGTGAATACATCGTCAGTTGAGTCTAGTGGAACTTCGGAAACTGCTGGTCCTACTGCTACATCTAGTACAGTGAGCGAGACAACAGCTGCGTCCACAACAGATGCGGCAAGTAGCACAACTGAGCTGCCCACATCTGCTGTGTCTACTACCGAAGAACCAAGTACTACGGCGGCCACTTCATCGATTCAATCTAGTGGAACATCGGAAACCGTTGGCCCTACTGCTACTTCGGATACAGTGAGCGCAACAACAACTGCTTCTACAACCGATGAGGCAAGTAGCACAACTGAGCAGCCTACATCCACTGTGTCTAGTACGGCAGAGCATACTGTGAGTACATCGTCAGTTGAGTCTAGTGGAACATCCGAAACAAGTAGCACAACTGAGCAGGCTACATCCACTGTGTCTAGTACGGCAGAGCAAAGTACTACTGTGAATACATCGTCAGTTGAGTCTAGTGGAACTTCGGAAACTGCTGGTCCTACTGCTACATCTAGTACAGTAAGCGAGACAACAGTTGCGTCCACAACAGATGCGGCAAGTAGCACAACTGAGCAGACCACATCCGCTGTGTCTACTACTGAAGAGCCAAGTAGTACGGTGGCCACTTCATCGATGCAATCGACTGGAACATCGGGAACTGTTGATTCTACTGCTACTTCGAATACAGTGAGTGAAACGACAGCTGCTTCTACAACCGATGAGGAAAGTAGCACAACTGAGCAGCCTACATCCACTGTGTCTAGTACGGCAGAGCAAAGTACTACTGAGAGTACATCGACAATGGAGTCTAGTGGAACATCGGAAACAGTTGGTCCTACTGCTACTTCGAATACAGTGAGCGAAACGACAGCTGCTTCTACAACCGATGAGGCAACTAGCACAACTGAGCAGCCCACATCTACTGTGTCTACTACCGAAGAACCAAGTACTACGGTGGACACGTCATCGATTCAATCTAGTGGAACATCCGAAACAGTTGGTCCTACTGCTACTTCGAATACAGTGAGTGAAACGACAGCTACTCCTACAACCGATGAGGAAAGTAGCACAACTGAGCAGCCTACATCCACTGTGTCTAGTACGGCAGAGCAAAGTACTACTGAGAGTACATCGACAATGGAGTCTAGTGGAACATCCGAAACAGTTGGTATTACTGCTACGTCGAATACAGTGAGCGAAACGACAGCTGCGTCTACAACCGATGAGGCAAGTAGCACAGCTGAGCAGCCCACCTCTGCTGTGTCTACTACCGAAGAACCAAGTACTACAGTGGCCACGTCATCGATTCAATCTAGTGGAACATCGGAAACCGTTGGTCCTACTGCTACTTCGAATACTGTGAGCGAAACGACAGCTGCTTCTACAACCGATGAGGCAAGTAGCACAACTGAGCAGCCCACATCTGCTGTGTCTACTACCGAAGAACCAAGTACTACGGTGGACACTTCATCGATTCAATCTAGTGGAACATCCGAAACAGTTGGTCCTACTGCTACTTCGAATACAGTGAGCGAAACGACAGCTGCTTCTACAACCGATGAGGCAAGTAGCACAACTGAGCAGCCCACATCTGCTGTGTCTGCTACCGAAGAACCAAGTACTACGGTGGACACGTCATCGATTCAATCTAGTGGAACATCCGAAACAGTTGGTCCTACTGCTACTTCGAATACAGTGAGCGAAACGACAACTGCATCCACAACAGGTGAAACAAGTAGCACAACTGAGCAGGCTACATCCACTGTGTCTAGTACGGCAGAGCAAAGTACTACTGTGAATACATCGTCAGTTGAGTCTAGTGGAACTTCGGAAACTGCTGGTCCTACTGCTACATCTAGTACAGTGAGCGAGACAACAGCTGCGTCCACAACAGATGCGGCAAGTAACACAACTGAGCTGCCCACATCTGCTGTGTCTACTACCGAAGAACCAAGTAATACGGTGGCCACGTCATCGATTCAATCTAGTGGAACATCGGAAACCGTTGGTCCTACTGCTACTTCGGATACAGTGAGCGCAACAACAACTGCATCCACAACAGATGAAACAAGTAGCACAACTGAGCAGGCTACCTCCACTGTGTCTAGTACGGCAGAGCAAAGTACTACTGTTGGTACATCCTCCGTTGAGTCTAGTGGAACTTCGGAAACTGCTGGTCCTACTGCTACATCTAGTACAGTAAGCGAGACAACAGCTGCGTCCACAACAGATGCGGCAAGTAGCACAACTGAGCAGACCACATCCGCTGTGTCTACTACTGAAGAGCCAAGTAGTACGGTGGCCACTTCATCGATGCAATCGACTGGAACATCGGGAACTGTTGGTCCTACCGCTACTTCGAATACAGTGAGCGAAACGACAGCAGCCTACACAACAGATGTAACAAGTACCGCAACTGAGCAGTCTACATCCACTGTGTCTAGTACGGAAGAGCAAAGTAGTACTGTTGGTACATCCTCAGTTGAGTCTAGTGGAACATCCGAAACAGTTGGTACTACTGCTACTTCGAGTACAATGAGTGCGACGACAACTGCTTCCACAACCGATGAAGCAAGTAGCACGACTGAGCAGTCTACATCCACTGTGTCTAGTACGGAAGAGCAAAGTAGTACTGTTGGTACATCGTCAGTTGAGTCTAGTGGAACATCCGAAACAGTTGGTACTACTGCTACTTCGAGTGCAATGAGTGCGACGACAACTGCTTCCACAACCGATGAAGCAAGTAGCACGACTGAGCAGGCTACATCGACTGTGTCTACTACTGAAGAGCCAAGTAATACGGTGACCACTTCATCGATTCAATCAAGTGGAACATCGGAAACTGCTGGTCCTACGTCTACTTCGGATACTTTGAGCGAAACAACAGCTGCATCCACAACAGAAGAAACAAGTAGCGCAACGGAACAACCTACATCCACTGTGTCTAGTACGGCAGAGCAAAGTACTACTGTGAGTACATCGTCAGTTGAGTCTAGTGGAACATCGGAAACTGCTGGTTCTAGTGCTACATCGAGTACAGAGAGTGAGACAACGGAAGGCCCTGTGCCCACCTCAAGTGATTGGCATAGTAATAGTGCCATCACATCGTCGTCTTTGGGCCCTCCAGAAATTCCTATGTGTTCTCTTTCTAATGCGAAAACTCCGTGTTCCTCAGGAGACTTTATTGTGAGCAAAACCGTAACCAATTTTAATCCATCCACTGCTTCATGGATCACCAACTGTACCTCGGTCAGTTTTGTAGAAAATACCCAATTAGGGGGACTGTTTTCCTTTAGCTCCAATCCTGGGAAAGAGAATTGCTGGATAGAGCTAACTCTAGCAGACTCTGAGACCTCTATTAGTTGTTCCGAATATATCATATTCACCAACGCACTTCCCCCAGTTTTGACTGTTGACACCGAGCCGAGGCTATTTAGCTGCAGTGAGGCTGTAGACATGAGCGGCCCAGTTTCGGCTGATGACGAGTGTGATGGAAACATCCCTGTAGTTTTCTATGTAGAAAATATACCCGGTGGTTGTTATTCAAACAGAACGTATATCAAATACTTCAACGCAACTGATTCATTTGGTAATGTGGCTTCTAAGCACATGGTTGTAGCTGTTGAAGATAGAAGCGCACCTTCCCTTGTTGGCGATGAATCACCCACCTGCTTTTTCTCAC
The DNA here is from genome assembly GCA_002811675.1 of Ichthyosporea sp. XGB-2017a. Classification (NCBI taxonomy): domain Eukaryota; class Ichthyosporea; order Dermocystida; genus Chromosphaera; species Chromosphaera perkinsii. The sequence continues at coordinate 9,712 of PDIM01000075.1, read as the reverse complement.
TTAGCAACTGGAACTACGAAATTTTGAACTTCACAGTAACGACCGAAATACCTTATGGCGTTGATGATTGTGGAGTAGTTTCAAAATCGTTTTTGTCTTGTGAAGGAGTTAATGGGTTTGGTGAATTTGCCGGATGTTATTACGATATTGAGCAGGATACTATATTGATACCAAGGGATAATGTAGCAGCATATAACCTTACTTACAGGCTGTCCGATCCTTGCGGAAATTACTTGGATGTGAACCTACCTTTTTACATACACGACAGCTCCCCAGAAGATCCAAGTAATTGCACTATGCCAGAAATTAATTCTCCTGAACCCACTCCTACTCCAAACCCAGTCCCAACACCCACTGCTAATATCACCGGTTGGCCAGGCTTGAAGACACCAATGATTGATACCATAGTCGCTAATGTTTCGCGTGGTGCATTTGAGCTAATTGTTCCTCCAGATACATTTTGGGACGAGCATTTGAACCACACGTATACCATAATGAGGCTTGGTGCCAATCAGCAGCTGCCCTCTTGGCTAGAATTTGATCCTATTGAGAGACGATTCTATGGGGTACCGTTGGCTGCTGATGCACAAATTGATGTGTTTATCCTTACAGCCCATCATCATGAAGGACTGTCTGATATAGATATTGTAACTATTGAAGTTAGGAATATATATCCCGTAGATCCTTCTTCCCCGGTATTCACCATGGCATTGAACTACCAATACGAATTCTTCGGCCCAAAGGAAAGATTCAATATAGTGCATGATGTTGCTGCATATTTAGGAATTGACACAGAATATATAAGAATACTTGATTTTCGACCGGGTTCGATTATAGTAGAATTTTCGTTTATTGATATCCCAGTGGAGCAAATGTTCAAATACCACATTGATTTGAAGCAAGGAATCTCTGATGGGTCACTAGCAAAATCACTGAAGTTGCCTGTCAATGATATTGTTTATATACCACCTGCAATTACTGTTACAACTACCATCAATGACACAGTTACAACAACAGCCGTACCATCTTCAGAGCCCGCTGAAGAAGAAGAACCTGCTGTTGCCGCAGCCTCAGTTGTACCAGGGGTTGCAAACGCATTGGTTCTCACGGGAGCTGTTGTTGCTGGGGTCTACCAACATAAGAAGAGAATGCGTAAATTTGCGTTAGAGGATGAAATAGAAACTGACCTAACTGCGAAAGAACAGGTCATCCGGAAGCCAATTGGCGACGAAAAAAATGCTTTGGATTCTACCAGTAGTAAGCGTTCGGGTTCGAGAGAAAATGAAGGCGAACCACCCCCGGGTGAAGCGGAGCCAGGAGGGGGACTTAGTCGTCATTCATCGCGCCAAAGTGTTGCTTCTTCTGGTGCTGTTTCCGGAGTAGATGGAAACGGGATAAAGAAAAAGAAGAGACATAGAAGACATAGAAAGCAAGAGGAAGAAAACGACGAAGACGAAATGATTCAGTTGGAACCTGAGTATGAGCCGGTCGAATGCTCTGTTCAGACAGAGTTCAAGAACCCGACAAAAATACAGATAATAGAAGAAGTTGAGCATATAGAGGAAATCATAGAAGAAGAAATAACGCCCAAGTCAACCAGCAATTCTGATGCGACGTCTTCAAAGTCAAGCAGGTCTTCTAGGAGACTTCACAAGTCAAAGAAAAAGAGGCGCAGACGATCGGCTGAAGACGATGAGCCAGAGGGTGAGCCAGACTTTGAGTCAGAGGCGGCTGAGGAAGCCCCCCTCACTGAAAAAGAGTTAGAAGAGCGACTTAAGGAAGAGTCTAAAGCTTGGAATTTTTAAGTGTAAAAATTTGCTCAAATTCTATGAACCCAAAATCATTTTTATTTATTAATTTTCAACAATAAACATTCGACTGTTGTTTAATTTTCTGTGTGCGATACTTTGCAAATACGAACATCAGCACCGCACGAACTGAGAACGTCGATCCATACCTCCTGCTGAGTCGACAACGTGTCATTTTTACTCTTCACCTCAACAAAGCATGCCTTTTCCTCTTTAATGTTAAATAACGTAAGGTCAGGAAAGCCTGAGCACATATGCTTATAATCTTCGGCCATAGCTAAACAAATGCCAGCAACCACATTAGATCCCATACATGCGGCCATTGAAGGCATTGATTGAAGGAACTCCTTGTTCCCATTGAGAGAGTCTGTTTCCAAATCTTTTTCAGAAACCACGAAATTTAAATAACCACCATCCAGACCTTTCAAAGCCAATTCGTAAAAGGCATACAGTTCATCAAATCTCATACTCTTTATAAATTCTATTCTCTTTGTTATTCCCTTTTCGCGCAAGGCGAAAAAGATATCAGTACAAAGCTCAAGTGGGGCCATTTGAAACGGACTCGTAAATGAATAATTGGATCTTTCATCTTTTGAAAATAAAATATCCCAGAATCCAAGAGCGAATAAAACTCTCGGTGTGGCATTTTCACAGTGAAATCCAATGAGCTGCTCTTGAGCATTAAGCTTTTTTAAGACAAGCTCCTCTACGGAAATTAAGCAAACGTTATTAAGGCCCTGGCTATATGCTTCTGAATGCATATATATAAGCTTACCTGAGGGTGCACCTGGAACAACGCTTCCTATCATATATTCTTTCTCGGCAGGGCAAATAGTTTGGCTGATTTTCGACAACTTCAAAACTTCTGGATGGATTATATCGCAAAAAATGGCCCTGACGCTTTTCTTCTTTACATTTAAAAAGCGGTTTAGTTTCTTTCGAAGGTTAAGGCGATGGCCACTTCGAACAAAAGGATCATATAATCCATCCACACAAGCGCGCAGGGCTGATTCATAGCATCTCAAATGCTCACAATTAGTTACAAGTCTACTCCACCACAAACCTCTTTTGGGTGAGCACGATTTTTGGTTTAGCAGCACTTTCAATAACCCGCAAGCCTCATTGTATCTTCTCAATTTCTCATAAGCTTCTACAGCTTTTGAAGCCAGTCGGCAGTATATCCACATTGGGCGAAAGCGACTCAAAAGGACAGTCTTTGAGCAGTATTGCTTGCATTCACATTCAGAAGAAGAGTATTCATTACTTTCTACGTATGGTTTTACGCGTGAGAATAGTTCTAAGCAGTGCTCGAATTTGTTCATTTCCATGAACGCTTCGGCCTTTGCTTCAAGCACCAAAGCTTCCTGAAATTGAATCATTTCCTGTTTAGTTCCATATAGCGGTTCTGGAAAAAATTTTAAAGATCCACTCTTTACATCCGAAAAGCATGCATACTGGTAGTGGGGGTAGCAAACCCTATTCATGTCCATTAAAAGAAGACTTGTAAGGGCATCATCGTCTTGCTTCGAGCTAGAAAAAAAAACCAAATTCAATCGATCACATAATGTGTATACTGTCTCAGGCACCCGAACAGCAAAACCTATAGCTTTCTTAAGATCACGGTAAAGCTTCTTCAGAGGGCTTCTCTCACAAAAACTAACCGCTTGCTGAGAGAAGCAAAACTGCAAAATGTTGCAGATATCTTGCTCTTTTTTTCCTTTAGAGCTCAGCTTAAATCCCTGGCAAATTACTTTCACCTCTGCCGTGCTCAACATGCCCATTGCTATATCTAGCACTTCTTTTTCCTTACTCTTGTCTGCTTCCAATGTCAACGGCTCCAAAAGCTCATTTACACACAGCTCTTTCAACATCCTTAGAATGCACTTATCAACGGGTTCCTCTCGAGTCGAACTAATTTCTTTATAATGTAGCAACTGCGATAACCTAAAAAAGGAGTTCCGCTTCCTTGCGAATATCCTTAGAAAAAGACGTCTGGCTTCCACTGGAGAATTGACAACCCTTGCCAAAAGTTCTCTTTCTTCTTTACTGAAATATCTCTCATACAAATTTGTACAAGAGTGGACAAAAGTGTAGACAAGGACAAAATTTCTCACATAATATGGCTCTTCAGAAAAATTGCCAGAAGTTTGTAATGCTCTAATGATCTCATAATTATCTCGCATTTCTTCCCCACAATCCCCGTGCTTTATGCAATCCGCTTCTAAGGGAATTTTAGTTATTGGTCTCCCCCCAGATGACAATATCGCCCTCAATGCGTCGTTGATATCCCCCGACTGAAACTGCGACGACTCATATACTTCCATATCGCTCGCAGCAATCGCATTCTTTGCGTCAGGCACAACGACTCCATTGTTACTGCAACCTTGATCCAAATGAGTATTAATATTGTCCAAAGTGCACACACAGCCACAGATTGGACAGGCTAAGTCACAGGATCAACAGAGTAGATTTTAGTTAGCTCCATGTCATGTAAGGAACAGAAATGATAAAAAACCCAGAAAAAACCTACCAACATCGACTGAATTTCTCGAACTTTCGTCAACCGAAGAGCACTTGACTATTCGCTCAGTCATGCTGTCATAATATTCCACACACGAATCTACACTTTTTTCGGGAGCTAAAGGCACTGAATTGGAGGCTGTCCCTGTCACTTCTCCTTTTCCTAAAGTGTCAGCGACCAATGATCCCGCCTCAGTCCGTTTCCTTGTCTTTCTCAGCGATAGATTCAGTTTTCTTTTCTTCATCGTCAAAGCAACAACGATGCTCCATCTTTTACTGACTGTCTTGTATTTGTTCTACACACCAAGAAATTCCACAAAGTTAACAAAAACAAAATCCAAAACAAAAAACAAAAACAAAAAAAAAAGGAAAAAAACATTCGTCCGCGGGTGGCCTTGAAAAGTTTTTAATTTTTTGCCCTGTTGTCATGTTTTTTGAGACTTTCGAAAAAAAGAGAAAATGGGATTATTGAGATTGCCTGCGATTTCTAATCAGACGAAATCTGCCTCTTATCTCCGCAGAAATTCCCTGCCCTTCCGAGCCTACTCCTCCCATCAACCTCTGTTGCGCCATGAGTTGATTTGTGCTAAACAACACCAGCAGCGGGCGTCATACTCGACCCCAGCGTCCACTACATCCCCCGCCTTGGACTGTGACGTGGGGATCATAGGTGGGGGCATTGTTGGTGTCTCGACTGCTCTGGAAATAATCAAAAGGATGAAAGGTAACGGACTGTCGGAGGGGAAGAGAGTTGTTATTTTGGAAAAGGAAGGGCGTGTAGCGTGTGGGCAGACAGGGCATAATAGCGGCGTAGTCCATGCTGGGTAAGAACGAACAATAGATCTATTTCTGCGCTTGTTCTGAATTGTGTCTGTTGGTTGCGATCGAACCTGAAGAGCTGACATTAAAGTTTATTCTTGTTTTGTGTTCCTCAGGATTTATTATCAACCTGGAAGCCTTAAGGCCAAGCTATGCGTGGAAGGGATGCAACTGGCGTATGAGTACTTTGACAAAGTAAATGCACGTCCCAATGGGTAACTACTCTTTTCCTGCGTAAAGAAGTGATTTCCTATTCCTCCTGGCAACTGTACTAATGGATATGCCTCTCCCGTCTTTTTCTCTTGCTTCTTTAGAAGAAAAATTCCATACAAGAAAATTGGAAAGCTAATCGTCGCAGTCAATGAAGAACAATTACCGGGGCTGAAAGAACTTTATCGAAGAGGATTGGAGAACAAGTGTCCAGATTTGCAGTATTTGGAAAGTTCTGATGATATCCGAAAACTAGAGCCGAATATTAAGGTATGGGAGATGTGAAGATGCAAGAGATGTGAAGATGCAATGGGTGGCGACTATATTTGATGTTTCTTGACAAGCTGACCATGCGGTGATTTTCTTTTGGGTTTTGGTTTTGTAGGGCGTTTCGGCGATTTTTTCGCCACACACTGGTATAGTGGACTGGGGTCTTGTTTGTGAGGTTCTTGCAGACGATTTTGTAAATGAGGGTAAGCTGCTTCTTAGCGCTCGTTTTTCACGGTAGTAATGGCCTTGTAATTAGTACTCACTCCTCATGGGTGGTTTTTTTGTTTTTTGCTTATTTTTTATGTCTAGGTGGGTCTGTTAGTTACAACTGTGAAGTTGTGGGCCTCTCGACGGACACAAAATCGGGTAATGAATCTGTCCTGGTGAAGACGAAAGGAGGATCTACATTCCGATGTGGACATGTAATATCTTGCGGAGGCGTTCAAAGTGATAGACTTGCTAGCATGAGCGCCGCGCAGTTTTCACCAAGGATCATTCCTATTAGGGGAGAGTATTTGCGCTTGAAGAGAAAGGACCTTGTTAATTCCCTGATTTATCCTGTTCCTGATGCTCGTTTCCCATTTTTGGGAGTTCATTTCACACCAACAATTAATGGCGAAGTTTTACTTGGTCCCAACGCAATCCTGGCCTTTTCTAGAGATGGTAAGAAGCTTCCAACCTGCTTTGACTACGCTTTGTTTAAATTATTGGGTGTTGTGATCGTTTGTACGGAGATATTGGACTAATGAAGAGCAAAGTCCCAACATAAAAGCTTCCTTATAATTGCATCGCCAGCCTTATGGTTTGCAATTCATTGGGCGCCGAAGTGCGGTGAGAATAACTCAAAGTGCTGAAGGCACAAACTTTGGGCTACACTACTGCATACAGCATAGTATATATGCTTACATTTGTAATGTCAAATTATTAACCGTTTCTAATTGCTTTTGTTTTCTCAATTCAGGATACAACTACAGTGATATTAACGTTAAAGACTTGTATGATTCACTTAGTTTCAGGTAGGTAGCGTGGTCACTTTGTGAGAACATATTATAAGCTCTTTGATTTCAAGTGGGGGAGTAATAACTTTATATATTTGTCATCTTTAATTTGTCAAGCGGAACTTGGAAGCTTTTCTTTAAGCACTGGAAGTTTCTTACAAGAGAAATGTATCAAAGCATTTGTTTAAGTAAGCAAATTGATGAACTTCGGAAGTATACATATACGAAATTAAATGTGGATGATGTTTCAAAAGGGCCTTCAGGGGTGAGGGCCCAAGCACTGAGCTCAGATGGAAGCATGGTTGACGACTTTTTCTTTTCTATTCAAGGTAAGCAATTGTCTCGGAAGCTGTATATAAGTGATGGTATTATTATACAATTTTGACTAACCTGTTTTTATTTATTTCAAGGGCGTGTAATGCATGTACGAAATGCCCCATCACCGGCAGCAACATCATCCCTTGCAATCGCGAGAGAAATAGTTTCACATGCTGAATCCAAGTTTGATGGCTTTCTGCAATAAGCTGAAGTGTGGAGGTGATGAAGGGCGTATCATTTCAAGAAATTTTCACTAAAAGTAGTGAAATAATAGAAATAGTCCATTGCTTTTCGGATGTATACGGAATCATGCCCTCCGGTGAAAACTTTTAACTGTCTTTCTAACACTTATGCAAACTACTGTGGAAAGTGCAATATCAGTCCTGCGAAGTTACTTAGTTACTTTGCATTTGCTGTATCTCATGAATATAATCATGGTGCCAAAAATACGTCTCCACATTTCGCGGATTATTGCTACCATGTTATGTAGAATGCAAATTGAGAAAACATTCGAAAAACCACGGCTGTTTAAACATGGCAGGAAAAAACGACCAGCGCCCAAACCTGATCCTTCGACCTAATGCTGCTTTTTGTGCCGTATGTTTGCGTCCACGAAAAAGAAAGTTGTTAAACAATTCCCTTTTGTTGTTAATGAAGTAAAGTTTTACGAGCAACACAACGAACAAATCCAAGAATTACTAAAAGAGCAAATAAAGAAACAATTTCCCTCCCCAATTTTTAGCTCGCGCGAAATTAGTCCATAGGCCCGGAGGAGAGGGGGTCAGCAGGGGGGAGTGGGGACTGGGGAGAGAGAGAAGTACAGTGTCGAGGAGCAAGGGAGGAGACGTCAGCTGTTCACAAAGATATATATAACTGCACCCCACTCTATGGCTAACCCTCGGGTAGCTCTCTCGACGAAGACTCGACCGCCCTCTACTCTAGCTGCAAGGACTCTAGACGTCCATAGATCCTTGGATTATTCAAGGATTATTAAAATTGCAATGACCTAAAGGTCGGCTCGCTCGCCATTTTCTTCTTTAGGGCTATAGATAGTAGCGCAAATTCCAGGAGTCGATCAGAGGACGCCCTAAAAGTGTATTTAAATTGTCGATCAGTAAGGAGGAATCGCTCGACAAGCTCGCTCGATAAAGAGCTTTGTACAAAGTCTCCCCGGCCCTCCGATCGAAACCCCAGGCCCCCAAGGATCAGCTGTCCGGACTTTTTCTCGCTTTTTAATAGCGTGTTTTTATTTTTTATCTGCAGTCTGTAGGCAAACTTTTCTTGTGCAACGAACCCTCGCCTCGGCAACGCACTTATTAAAATTGCGAATTATGCAAATGAGGAAACTTTTGCACTTTTTCAGAATTTGTTTGGGAAAATGCGGGAAAAATAGCTTCTATTCAAGATTCTAGTCGTCATCGGCCGTAATCGTCAACACTTTTCTGTCTCGTTTTAGATATTATTTTTCTTCTATTTTTCCTTTTTGGAGAAAGTCAGCTCTGTTCTCGAACATCACGAAAGAACTGTTCAAAAAAGAAAAATGATAAAGCATACTGCATAATGAGGCTGTTAGTTAACCCACCAATGAAATATTTTTGCTTTAACTCACTATGGTCTTCAGTCAAGTTAAACAGGAATGGGCAAGCCCGTTAAGAGCGCTAAGATTTTTTTGTATAAATAGCTATGGTCTTCAGTCAGGTTGTAGCAAGAATGGAGAAGCCAGCTAAGACACAAACAAAAAAATCCAATTGCTTTCAAAAGCTATTAGTTTAATCTTACATTCAAATCTAAAACCGTTTGCTAATCATGGTGGCTCTCAAATTTCTCTTTAGTATTTTGGCTATTTTCGCCTTTGGAGGCTTGCTGTGCTTTGGCCTTCCAGCTTCTCCTGAACATTTCACTTTTGATGGGGCAAAATACCCGTGTGGTCATAAGTCCTCCAAAGTTGTTGCCATCTTCGGTGTTTCCGTCAACAACACAGCCAATATTAATACCGGAACCACCATGAAGCCTCTTTATCTTCATGAAGATTTTCAAAGTAACGGTCTTCGTGTTCAGCTTCCAAACCTTAACGATTATGCTAAAAGCTCTGAATATTTGATTGGAAATACTGAAAACACCCCATCAGTAAATGCACAGGGAATAGAGTTCGAGTTACAAAGAAAAGACCTAAAGGAGTTTCTTGTTGAAAGTGTTGTTCTGCCAAAGCGTGTCAAAAGTTTCAATGACACTGACGAAAACATGAAGAATTTTGTGTCTGGGGCTGTTTTCTACAACAAGGACTCTCAGGTAATTGTTCAAAACCAAGCATTTGAAAGTGATAAGAATGAGATCAAAGTTGAACGCACATTTTCCAGTTTCAAAATGCAGAGCGTCTTCTATTCACAAACCTGGAGTTTACGAGACTTCTATCAACAGAACTTCTTTTCATACTCTCTGAAGATGAAACCAACCGATGGCAAAGGTGCAGGATTCTGGGTTTGTGCGATGGATTCCGCTGTGAACGACTCAACCATTAACACAGAGATATCTTCAGATGACCAGGATCCCATGGTTGATATGGTTGATCACGACCAATCTTGCCCCTTCACATACAATAGCACAAAAGGTATAGTCACAGACTGTCGTGGAAATGAGTTTGCATTGCCCTGCCAAGCTGGTGGTGAGCCTTTGGTAATTTATTCTCGATTCCCTGACATCAACAATGACTTCAGAAAGCCTGCATTTGTCAAAGATGGGTTTCGTGCATCTTCACTTAGAATAGCTGGA
>PDIM01000074.1:43608-55486 GCA_002811675.1 Ichthyosporea sp. XGB-2017a | reverse complement strand
GGATCGCGGTTGCACGTTCATTTTGGCCCTATAAGGTTGTTTCCGCTTCCCGCCATTTCGTGAATTTCCTTTTAAGGCAGTCAACGACATATCGCTGCCGGGAGTTATTAGTTAGAGCTGGATAACGTCAAGGCAGGACTATTTGATGAGGGATCTCATGGACCGAACAGCAGTCGAGCTCATGGAGCTACGAGAAACAACGTACTCCAGTCTCCAATGCCCTCGAAATTGAGGTTCCGAGTTGTTTTATTTATCCATTATATATTTCAGTTATGTTTATTTTCAGTCTCCATTTATTCATCAATTGTATATTTTATTTTTAGTCACATCAAGGTCTTTAAAAGAGTCTCTTAGAACATCCTGGGTAGCCATAATCCTGGAAGTCCTTGTCTGTATCTCCAAATATTTTATAAACGATATACATGTTGGGATACCAATACTCATTTGGAGTACACAAAGCCCCGGAATATCCTTCGGTACACCACACGGCTTCTGCGGTGCAGTCCGGAGAGTATGTGTCGGCATCATCATCTAAGAGCTTATCCAATATAGGACACTCAATCACAGTGGGTTTGTAAGGCGATCCCTCGTGTTCCACTAGATGAGGTTTGGTCACTTTGACCTTTGTAGAAGCCACTGCCTGATTCCCCACTGGAATTGAGACAATGGGGGAAAGGACAGTGGTGTCTGCAGAAGGAATATCGTTCTTATCATAGGTAACATTGGGTTTACATCCCTCAACAATAGCTTGCTCCCTCGCGAATTGCTTCAGGCAGACATCCACATAACCATCCTCGTGCACTGGTTCCTTGAACACATCTAGGACATATCTGTAATTCACAGTGTTCCCCACATTCGTTGAGAAGGGCTTCATCCCTCGGAAGTTTACATTCACACTCGGAATGTACTGGTTAGCCAATTCCACATACTCTGAATATGCGTTTGCCATCCCTTGAAAGTATTCCATCACCGCGGCAGCAGGTGCTTGTCCATGTAAAGTGTTATTGTTCAATGCCCATTCTTGGCTTTTCACTTTTTCTGCTTCATTAATTAAGTCATGGGGTGTCTTTCCTTGAGGTCCTGTTACTGTGTAAGGCCCATCTCTGCTCCACTCACACACGCGACCAAGGCTCTCTGTCCATTGCTTTTGTCCTTTTTGGGCAATTCGATGGTTCGCAAAGTAAGAGGCCATGGCTTGATATCCTTCATACGTAATTTTCTTCAATAGTGTGGCTTTCTGAAGAACTGCAACGGTGCTGGAATCCAAGTCTGCAGCTCCCCCAATATTTTTAAGAACGCTAGACCAACTACGAATTTGGATCTGCCGAACATGTATAGAATCTTTATGCTCCATGCATTGCTTGCTGAATCCTGTCACCAATGCGTCGGACCATGATTCGAGCTTGGAAGGCTCCTTAGGAGCAATTTCGAATGTATCGCCTCTCAGTACCGCGCTGAATGAGGACCTTTCGGATACATCTTTTGCTTTCTTCCCAATGGAAGCACTGGCAGAAGCACTGAAGGCACCTCGTTTGTAATCAGCTTCAAGGCTAGCCTTAAACTCCTCATTTTGCTCCTGAGAATCAAAGGTATATTTTCCATTCAACTCTGCATAGCACGCATATTTCTGGAGGGAAATGAAATGTGTTCCGTACTTGTCAAAAAATTCCTGCGGCTTCTCTGTTGCCAATTTGCGCGCCTCCTCATTTAGCATGGGCACCAGTTCACTTGCGGACAATGGCAATTGCAAAGACTTGATGTTAGTTCTCATCATTGCAGCTACAGATGTGGACTTCGAAGATGTCTGGGTACTCTTTGCGTACTCAACGGCACCATGCACAGTGAAACCATAAATACTTCCCGCCATCTCAGCTGAAACATCCAATGAGCTTTCCAAAGTTTCCTTGTTGTATATGAGAAGATACCGTTGAATGGAGTCACCACTGGGGGACTCTGTGTAGTTGAGTTTAGCAGAATCCCAAGGGCTCTCCAAAACAAATTTCTGCTCAAAAATATTGTAAGATATCCAACTGTAAGGGCCAAAGTAAGCAGGATCGGGGCTTGTGTTATCGAGGGCCACGGTGACAAAGTCTTCGTCATCACCCAAACTCGTGTGTAAAGGTGGTGAGGTTGATAAGCTTTCTGGTGTTACATCATCAGACTCAGAAGAAGAATCATCCGTAGAGGGGGAGGAGGATGAGGAGAGGAGTGAGTGCACAGGCAAATCATTAGCTACTCCACTGGAAGGAGATGCATTGGCCTGACAAAGCATGCCAGAGAGTATTAACAACACCAAAACGTGTCGATTCAACTTCATCTTTTTCAGTGATTAGAAGTAATGTTAGATTTACGAACTATACTTTGGTCCTGATTTTGTCTTGTTTGTAAGTTATGCAATATATTTTGTTGTCTTTGGCTGATATTTGTCACATGGGTTCCTCTTTTTATACATCTTTTGACATTTATATATCCAACACATTACTAAAGGACATTCTATAAGTACCACATCCAAACCGCGTTTACAGCTTGTTAATTTATTTAGATATATTCTCTAACGAGCGAAGTCAAAATAACCACACCAATTTAATAAAAATAGTGTTACATAGTTTTGATACCGCCATGTGAGGAACCAAATTCGCACCATTGTGTAACCATTGGTCAAATATGTTTGCAATACATTACTCTAATGTTGGTTTTTTAAAAAAATGGTATTTGAAAAAGACAGGAAAAGATCAAGTGTTCGGATATGGTAAATATGTGAAACAGTTACTCAAGGATGGTGGAAAAATCAGGAAAATATTAGAACCACTCGTGAAAGAAAATGATGCAAAGTTGAAACAAATGTGAAATAGAGACATATGACTTGGGGTAAGGGGGAAGAACAATAAACTGGCATAATCGTTAGACTATCTATCCCGCAGGAAAACCTGTTGTTATTTCTTCCTGTAAGCTGAAACAAATGTGAAATAGAGACATATGACGTGGGGTAAGGGGGAAGAACAATAAACTGGCATAATCGTTAGACTATCTATCCCGCAGGAAAACCTGTTGTTATTTCTTCCTGTAAGCTGAAACAAATGTGAAATAGAGACATATGACGTGGGGTAAGGGGGAAGAACAATAAACTGGCATCATCGTTAGACTATCTATCCCGCAGGAAAACCTGTTGTTATTTCTTCCTGTAAGCTGAAACAAATGTTAATCCTGCTTTAAATTCTTGATACTTATCTTAGTTCCCTGACACTCACCACCAAAGGCCTGCTGACAGCTGAGCGTCCATATCGGTCCTCAGCTCTGTGCAAGGTCAGGGCTGTTCAGATACTGTCGTCCTGTTCCGGGACTCAAGGGTGGTGGTCGGCGGAAAAATATTGGAAACACTCGTGAGGGAAGGTGAAGTAAAAATATGATGTGGGCTAAACTATGACCTTTGCACTTGTGTGAGGACTTGCGTTGGTTCGGTTATCGGGTTATAAACAAAGGAGTGATGCTCACCTGGGAAATTGTCACAACAATCAGAAAACAAATATTGCCTGTTTCCATAAAAACTAAAAAACAAAAAAAAAAGAGATTCAACTTTGATTTCCAATTAGTTAGTGAAACAATGATGCTTCCACAACTTGTCAATATACTTATGCTGTGTCTCCTCCTATCAGTGTCAATGTCCGATGCACTACCCGCAGTGAACAACAACAGCACATTGATGAATATCGATCCCAATGCAAGTCTTGGGAACAGCGAAGCGGTCACCTTCACAAAGGTTGAAGGCCAAATGATTTACTTCGGCCATTTTGGAGTACCGACCGTTTGGAAAGAGACATATGCCATTTCCAATCACGAACAATACTCTGGGTATTCATTCTCATTTCCTGAGAAAGTGCGCATTGGGACGCAAATTTCCCTTTTTCTTTATGACGGTGAGGATAAAAAGACTCAGGAAAAAGACTATGTCAGGTTAACTCTACGGGTGCTACAGCCCGATGACGATTCTACCACCACGACGATTAACGTCTTTTATGTGTTTTTGGAAAACACCTTTAAAGTGGAAACCAGCTCCAATATGGAGGTGGTAGGTAAGTGCTCATACAAAAGTACCGATACTAGTAGTAAGCGTCGCAACGATCAGCTGTATGTGATTGCTGGTGGAAAGACACTTCTCTACACCAGAACGGACTCTTGGAAAGAATGTACTGGAACAAGACCACCGAAGAAATAAAAGAAGAGGTCTAGCGTGTGCATCTGGGTACACAAATTAGACAGAAAGGAGTTAAAGATCTTTTGTTTCCATTTTTTGGTGATTGATTCACATGTCCTCTTTGTCAACCTTTCAAAAATGGCCTCGAGCAGAAGAGATAGAGGGGAGAGGAAGTACACGAGACTAATAAAAGGAATAATAGTGGACACATTAAAAAATTAATGAATGAAAAGCATCAATACTTCGTGGCTTCATCTGACATGAGTCTCATTGTAGTCTCATCATCTATACCATACTAAAGCATCTTATGAGATAGTTAGACTTGCTTCTGTTTCGTGTAGACTAGGCATTATTCTAGAAGAAGAAGAGACTCGAGTGCAAGGGGAGTGTTAATATGCCAATTCCGTGGTCTTAAACGTCCGGTTCAACACGTTCGACATCTTAAAAACTTCCACGATCTGTTTGTGGAATAGTAACGAGTGTAATAGATAAAGCTGTCCGTAGCAAATGTGTAGCTGTAACCGGGAACAACCACCCTTGAAGGGAAAAGAACCTTCCTTCCAGGAGGAGGTAACAACTAACAACCTCCCAATTCCCACTGCCCGATCCTCTAAGTTATTTTAAAAAGACTGATGCATTATTGGGGGCAATGACATTCTCTACTGCCCCCAAAGTCTGAGTACATTATGGATATCTTGTATGAATTGTCTATGAAGCAAATGAAACAAAGGTCGCACTATATGCGGTCATGGGGTCACCGTGGGGTCACTCTCTATTTCACCACAACATCCAGTCCAAGCATCCAGTCAGGCGTGGAGTTCAGGAAGATGGGTGGTAGTTACTATGTAGTTGCTGTGGCATTTTTGGTCAGATCTTTGCAATGCTGAGCTAAGCGCAGTCCAATAGATTGGTTTTTCAACTATTTCTGTAGCACTGTTTTCTTTCGGTCGGGGCAAAATAGGAATAACAGTTGGAGGAGTTCAGAAGCATCAGCGATACATTATCTGGGTATACATAACTTGTTTTTATTCTCTTTGGGAAAGTCCCTATAGAAAGAATAAGTACTATGCTATAATGGAGGAATTCAACCGGATGGCACCTGCTGCTGAGGAGGTGGAAGCCATGAAGCCATGCCCCCATCTCTGGGTTCCTTTTATGTGAACTTTGTAATGAAAGATAAAGCGGAATAAGAGAAGTTGTTTTGAATGGGAGGAGGGCTACTTCTTGTATCCTAAGCTTGTATCAAAGATTGAAACTTGAAGTGTTCTCCGCCTTCTGTTGTTCCAAAAGAAATATTTTTAGAAATTGAAGTTGGGTGTGTCAGCACAATGAATATATTTTTATTCATATATGATATATATATATCAAGGATACACTGGTCTCTATTAGTGGAGAACCTTCCCAATAAGTACCATATCGTAGCCCACACCAACGTAGGTTAGTTCCAGTCCTGTTGCCTCACCAAACATCACTGCTTGATCCTTCCAGATATTAAATGTGCCAACAAAATTGCCAATATTGGATGCACTTTTAACTTTGCTCTCTATGTTCTTTGCATCTTTGAGATCCTTCTTAAAGTCGATGCTGTTGTATGAAAAGATACTGTCCTTTACCTTTGGAATACTTGCCTTATCTTTAAACGAGGAAGTGGTAGTGATTTTACTTCCAGAAATTTGAAAGTTAATGCTGTTTTCGTACCTATAGACGACATCCTTTTTATCAGGAACACACGAAGGGCCGGCACTTGCATATCCGCGTGCCTCAAACTTTTTGTAGAACTGTGAAAAGGACATTGTTTGAGACGGGGACTTTGAAAAACTAGAGAAATTGATACCATCAAACTTGATAGGATCTGTTACACAGTGATCAACGGAACAGTATACTCCACCAAACGTTGTGTGCATTTTTGAGCTTTTACAGTAATGAAGAGTGTGCTTGGAATCATAAGTAGCCTTGACATTATAATACTTCCTCTTTGCTGGGCTTGTTTTTTGTTCAGAGGTGACTGACATGCCACTCACCGACTCAAGTTTGTTGACCAGAATGCGCCGCACGAGCAGGTCATTGGAAACCAAAAGAACCACTTGACCATCACCGGAAGGATTGGATGTCTGGTAATACATTGACTCATCCGCATACGTGTTGGACGTGCCGGTATGGGGAATGGAAGGGATTGGTCGGTTTTGGGTCATCATGTAGATTCCAAAAGTAAGTTCACCAGTACTCCGTGGTGTGAACTTCTTAACTTTAAATGCAGTAGGGATAAGTTCAGAATCCACTCCTGTCACATTTTTCCAGTAAGACACCAAAGGGTAGCTGGCAAGGTTCGTTTGAGACAGAAAAGACTGGCTGATAACGCCTTCTAAACTATCAACTAGTGGAGGTGGATATTGACCTCCCTCAATGTGCCATGAAACATCACTAGTATTTAAAGAGACCCTGGACCCATTCACGTCAAAGTCGGAATGTGCCATAGTAGCATTCGATACCATGCGTGTCCCGGACACATCTACTGTAAATGGAAGCTTTCCTCCTTCCGCGCCATTGAGGCACTCTCCATTAATATAGTCACAAAGAGACACAGTTCCGTGAGTTATCTCCATGTGTATGCTGAAAACATCAATGCCAAACGAGGTTGTCCCAGATGAGTCTATAGAAATGGCAGAAAATGACAGGTCTACATACATCCAGCTTCCATCTCCAACCCTATAGTAAGGTGTGATATCGGTGAAGTTTTGCTTCAATGCCGTAAACACTGGGCGAGAAGGGTCTGCTTGCAGCGAAGCAAAGTTTTGATTTGCCAGGGCTGCTGGAAGAAACATGACCATATCCCATGACTGGTCTAGACTGGCATTGACGGATCGGTAAGGGCCATCTTTACTTTGAAGACTGGCGGCTACCCCTGGTTTGTCTACTGATGTAATGGGACCAGCATGGGCTCCCGTGGCACACAGATATATAAGAAGCAATGCAAGAGCGAGTGCAGACATGGTGGATTGATATTGACACTTGGCAAAGAGTGGAATGGTAAAATAAAATCCTTCCCGTAAAGAACAACCGAAAGAAAAAAAAAAAATAAGAAGAGATTTTGTTTTAAATCTTTAAAATCTTTCAAGTACTTGAGACTTATTGAAGAAAACCAAATTAAAACTAGAGTAATGTAGCTTCAGATACCTCTGTCCTCACCACGTTGGTCCTTTAAGTACCTTTTTTTTTCGTTTTTCCTAATTTCTCAAACGCAGCAAGTAGAAGCAAAATGGAGAAACACAAAGCAAACAAACAAAGAAAACGAAAGCAAATTAAAAAATAGCTTTGATTCATGAAACATCATCCGAGACAAAGCCTTCTATATGTGGCAATGTTTTGAAAAATTCCCCATCATCTTCATCAGATATTATCGGGGGTGCTCATTGAAGGTATCTACCAATCACAGGTGAGATTTCCACGCGACAACCAATCAGAGAGAAGTAAAGTAAATCAAAACATTTTCAAAGGCCCCCAGATGCCAGAAGCAAAGTTGAGACAAAAGATGGCTGTTGCTTCATCAAACCTCCCCCCGCCCCTTTTTATCAAAACTTGAATCAAAAAAAAGGAGTATGTCGCCAAAGCAACTATTTTGAACATGTGATGAGGCCCAAGTGAGACAAGTAGAAAGAGAGATATAAGTGAAAGTGTTCAAAGGATAGGTCAGGCCTTCATCTCATTTGGTGTGTACTTTATGACTATACACTCGTCCACTCGTCTTTGCATCACTTTCTTAAGCTATCATTCTGTTTACAGTTTCTGTTTAAAGACCCTTGACAATCCTAAAAAAACATATTGTGTTTATTAGATTCTTTTATCTTTGACTTTAGATCTGTGTTTGAGTGATCAGGATCTGTAGCTAAAATGGTTAACTGCATACGAAATGGGTTTATGCTACTTACGTTGGCGATACTCGTAGTTGTGCTCTTGGGATCCTATTCTCATTCTCAGCCTGTTCAAGCACTGCAGACTGTGACAAAGTTTTCCACCGGGGAAAGAGCTTCCAAAATGAAATTTTTCCTTACCAAGCAGCTCTTCTTGCCGCCAATGCTTTCTCTTCATACGCGCCTTCCCAAGAAGGGGCGAGGGGAACTCAACTCAACTTTTGTTATGAAGGAAATAGACCCCACTATGACAAAACAGTGCAATACCTCCTCTATGATGGATATTTGTCTGCAAGTGCAGTCTGCCGTTGGCATTCTCTCCTCACAGACTGAGGTCATGCCTAGATTTTGGACCAGTTTAATTTACATTGTTGTTGCTTCTGGCTCTGATGCAATTAGACACTTTAGCATGTATGGCTGTTTTGGAAATTTTGCCCTACCATTTACAGGAATACATGTGAACATTATTGATGATGGATTGTGCCCGGAGTTTCAAACAAATGCCACCCAAGTTTCCCTTCTTGCCCATGCACGCACTTTGAAAGACAGCGATTCTGACGGTTCTGAAAATGTACGTAATTGCTGGGGGGTTGTTTACTCTAAGCATTTTATATTTTCCGGCGATGCATGGTCCGTCTGCCTAGCAGAAAACCCTGTGATAGAGGGTGCTTACATTTATGGACTGTATAGGGCTGTCAAGTATACCCCAAAGTGGTCTGAAATTGAAGGACTCAAAAAAACTAAAAGCGATATGGAGTCTTTGGTACGAAATGCTCAATCAGAGTGGAGAAAGGTTATGGCAAAAGTTCGTACCAACGAGCGGGAACTGGAAAATCTCTCGGAAGAACACTATGTGAGAAATATGTTTTATGAAAGAGGAAAAGTAGAAGGTCAAGAAATTGTTAAAGATGAAATTGCACAACTAAATGAAGAATTTAAAAGGTTCCACGAAATTGCAGAAGATTTAAGAAAAGATGCTGAAAGATATGATGAAATTTTCGCAAAAAATCAAAGGGTTAAAGCAGAAATTGAAAGATATAAACCGTACCAGTTTGAAAGAAATTTGCGGCGTGTGAAGCCTACTAGAGTAATCACTTATGAACACGGTGAAAGTACCGTTACTAAGGCGGAAGATTACGAAAGAGAAGTTCACTCAGCGCTAAATTCGTGCCAGCCATACTTTCCAATGAGTACACTTGACTATGATCCCTTTGAGAAGGACCTTCCAATCACTCCACTGGGAGTGAATTTTGGAAAGTGTGAAATGGAGCTTAGTAAAGTCAACGATGGGAATCAAAAAATTCGCTTAGCCGGGCAGGCTGACAATGGAATGGTTTCTGGGCCAGACGTGGAGCAAAAGTTTGTGCAAAGCTCTGAAGAACTTGCAAACATGGGCAAGTACGTTGAAACATCGGAATCAGCTACTTTAAATGCCGAAAAGGATGTAGTAGGAAAAGGCCTTGCTGAATCTTTGCTTGGAACCGGTTTCGGTGTAGTGTTAGGATCAGTTGGTGAGATGGTGAACATGATGTGGATGTTTGGAATGATGCAGGATATGATTGACAAAGCAGTTAGTTCTATAGAGAATAACTTGGACACTCAATTCAACATCACGTTTGACCGTCTCCGGCAACTATCTGAGCAAGAGAAACAACAGTATGATGCATTAATCAACACTATTGATCATGAAGTGAGCCTCATCACCGAAAAGCTTCAGTGCGATACGTCATGGAGGGCTTTCCGAGACCACTTCAACACTGTTAATACCATGTATGAGTACATGACAGACAATTACATGAATTGCAATCTCACCCGAAAGTTAGAGGGATATGAGTACGTGAAATGTGAACATGAGAATATGATGGCCAAAGGGGTGGATACTAGTCAATGGAGTACTTTGCTGGAATTTGCAAATGCGGCACCGCATCAGGATTGGGAACATTCTGTTATTGGAGAGTATTTGCAACACTGCTTGAAAGAAAAGACTCTATCTGGAGAGTCACCCTCATTTCTGGGGCGCTTCGCCAGCTATAGTTTGCAGGTAGCAAGAGCAGCAATGTTGAAGACCTCGATGGTGTACCGCTGGAGCGTCGCAATGGATCAGGCCTATCAAAATTATCAATACAATGCCTCGATTGTGGATAACTCTGTGCGGTTAAACCAGTCATTTGCAATATCTGGAGCTTTAATGACTGACATGACTAGTTGGTTTTTGGGCTCCGTTCTTCCTCCTGCTCTGAGCGACTTTGTTGATATTTCTATTTGGAACTCCATTAATGCGGTACCCCCAAGTAGTCTTTATTTCCAGGTTGAGATATTGAATGGTACGGATTCAACTTTTCCTTCCCTTGGGTTCTTGTCACCGTCTGTATGGATAGCAGAGAGTTACATGCCCAACACTGGTATTGAGCATATTATAGAAGAGCATTCGGACCTAAGGAAAACCCTTTTAGATTCAGACTCTGCACCAAAGTTTGATCCTCCTGCTTGGGAGCAAATTAAAGTTCACAATGTAACCAATGCAACAGAGACACTAAATAGTTTGGCTTTGGATATTTTGTGTGTGTATTTTGCGTGTCAAACAAGGGTAGACTTGATCTCATGTGAGAACCAAGCTGACTCAAAGCAAACTTGCAACTACATCCGATACTTTAATACTACCCAGCACATGCCAGCCCGTGGATGGGCAGGACCTGTTCCACAAACAGCCCATAATGATACAAGACTCTGTAGTGCCGACCAGGTTGAGGAGAGCGAGGTTTGCAATCCAGGTTTGAGGTTACTTCGTAAGAACAAACTCACTGATGATCCTTCTCTACCAGAAAACAACCAAATTCAGCTCTGGGCAAATCTTTCCGTGAGCCTGCACATGCCAGACCCCTCGCAATATGAGTATCAAAAAATCCTTTCAAGAAATATTTCGGAAAATAGCTCAAAGAGAACTGCTTCTCAATACATGTTTCAAATGTGGGAAGACGATTGGGGCTTCAAGTATGGGACCCCCCATGTGACCAGCTATCTTGAGAAGTATTTTAAGGAGGTTCCTTACTATCTTACCAACTTAAATGGTTATCTTAGCAACGTCTCTGCTTTGACTGATGGTGATGGTTGGAGATACTATTGGGGTATTCAATCACTAGGGCATGTTCAACTTGCAAAGATTGATTTTGCTGATACCAATCCTACGACCAACTCCTCGTATGGATTTTCCTGTCCAATGTTCTTGCATGGTGACATATCTTCTTGTGCGTTGGAACTAGTTAAAGAGGACTACCCATTAAAATTTTGATAACAATGAAAGAAGCTTGTTTTATTGGTGATTGAAAATATTTAAAAATAAAACAAGGTCTTACGCTCAATAAATGTACGATGCTGACCATGATCGGGATACTGACTATTGTAACTTGAGCAATTAGAGCAAAGGACCCAAAGCTACTTCAGTGCAGATTCAATGCAACTCTAGCTTCATTGACGCTGTTTACAACTCGCGACAACGAGGTCTACATTCGCTTTTCTATAAATTTCTATAGTATCCATCAGTTTATTGTTAAAAGCAGTTACCTACTGTGAGTATTGTCACCGACGTGGGCACACCAAGGAGCGTTGTCGCAAGTTCTGGAGACACAAGGGCTGGTGCCTTGGTTGCGGCTCTCCCAACCATATGGTTCGGAATTGCAGTAGTCAACCCACGCGATCCGCCACCGGGCGCTTCAACAACATCACCGAGCTGGAAGGTGAGTCCCTCCCTGATATTACCGAGGAGGAGCTGATCGACATG
>PDIM01000074.1:16159-36689 GCA_002811675.1 Ichthyosporea sp. XGB-2017a | reverse complement strand
TGCTCTTCCGATCTGAAACCCGCATGGTTATTGGTTGGAAAAGAAAATAAGAACAGGGGGAATTGAGAAACAGTGTCTAGATAGCTTTAACACAAAATAACAACTTCAGCAAAAAGATGATTTCCAAGATTTATGTTTTAATCTTATTGCTGCCATGCATTGCTGTTTGGCAGTCTTCTGTGTCAGCCATCCCAGTACTGCCGCCTGAAGCAACTTCCAACAGTCCGCTGATTACCATCTTCACGTCTGGTTCTTCCCGTGACTTTGGGACTTTTCAAACGACTCAAAAAGCCCTCTCTCAAGCAGCTTTCATGGTATACTCCTCTCTTCCCTCAGATAGAAGTAAAACAAATCTGTCCTGGGTGGCAGATAACCTGAACTTCTACAGTCCTAATTTCCCTAACTGTACTAGCAGTGCTTTCGAGAGTAGTTGCCTTCATTTGTATTCATTTGCCCTTTTGACAGCAGATGACAGTATGGTGTTCAGAGATGAAAAGACCCAAGAAGTTCTATTTGTTGATATTCCCTTTACATGGACTACCTTTACGGCATTTCTGGCTTACAAGGGCATTGCTACTATTAATCACTTTAGTAAATATGGCTGTGTAAATGATATAACCATATCTCTTGAAGGACGAGATCTTGATACGCTGCAAGGAACATCTATTTGTCCACCCGTGGAAGATGAGCTCCAATCAGGCCCTCTCAAAAGCGATAATGGAGGGAGGACTAATGAAAATGTCAGTTGCTTTAGCGTTCCTTACGGTGACCGGTTTACAGGAAAGTGTTTTATGGCTACCTTTGTTCCTGAAATAGCCCCTGCCTTAGTGACTGTAGCAGGGAAAACAATTCAATACTATAGAGCAAAAAAAGCCATGGAAACTGAAAAGGCAACGCTCCTAGAGAATATACAATCCTTGGAGGGTAGGATGGAGAGAGAGAGAGACTACATGGTGGAAGCCGAGGGATTGCTGCAAAGAAAAATCCGTGAAGTGGACCAGAGGAGAACAGCCATTGAAAGATCAGAGGAGGGGCTGCATCGTATAGAAAGGATACATGGAAGAGACTATGGCATTATGGAATACCGCAGAGATGGTGGTTATTTTGAGATATTAGACAAGAGGGTAAAAATTGAAAAGGGCGTTAAAAGTATGAGGAAAAAAGCTAGAGACCTTCGCTATTTAGAAAAGGAATATCAAAGCAATTTGGAATTAGTAGGCGATTTCTATGGCGAAATTCAGAGGTTGCAGTCCCTTCGACAACATCAAGGCTATTATACATACCAAGAGTTTGTCGACGCAAGGGGGGAGCTTCAACTAACAACACTGGAATGTTTTCGGTCCGAATTTGAAAACCACATGGATCGTTACGCGGATCAATATATCTTTCACTGTGAAAGGGCGTATCGTGAACTTTACGCTTTGTATGTAAAGAACCCCTTTATTATGCTAAACCTAGAAACTTTTGAGAATGCTAAAGAAAGTATTCTGTTAGAGTCACAATGTGATCTTAGGGATAGAGTAAGCAATGATATGGCGGCTGAGGAGCAAGTTGAACAACAGACAGTCCGTTCTGGATCTGGGTTTTCGAAATCTACAGCAACAGTTGAGACGGAAGCCGAAGCGTTTGGTGAGAAAGAGCTTGGTGGAGCAACAGTCAAAGAAGGTGAAGAAGCTGCAATGTCCCTCGGAAAAACTGTAATGGGAGGCCTTATGGGTTTTCTCGGATTTGGAATGGAAATATGGAACATGAATATGAATATAGGAATGATACAAGACAGTATTGATGGGGCGGTAAGACAGATAAATAACTACGCTAATGTCAGATTTAACCACACTATAGACCTCATCAATCAAGTATCCCAACAGTCATATCGTTATTACCAAGCAGAAAGTAATGAAATAACTGAAAAACTTCATAGCTTGGAACAGTCAGTGTCCTGTAAGAATGCTTGGGATGAGTTTCGTGAAAAATTAAGTGTTGTACAAACACATTATGATAGATTTTCCACTGCTTTAAATTGCTCCAGACGATTCGATAATATCACAGATCCCTCTGGACACATGTACCTTCAGTGTGAATACGACCAGGTGGCACCTTCGGGTGTCCCTGTGGTAGTAAAAGACTTTGAAACCTTTCGTCTCGTTGCAAACATGGATGGATTTTCTTGGGATCAGTCTGTGGTAGGCGAGTTTGCTCAAGAATGTGCTCGATACTCGGTAGTTAGCGAGAAAATGACAGGGTGGGATTTGGGGTCCCTTTTAACTAGATACCACGATATGATCCGTAACTCAATATACCGTTCCGGGATGCTAATGAAATGGGCAAGTCAAGTATCTACTGGATATCAGTTTCTTAAGTTTAATGGATCTTCGTACGTTGACTACAGCGCTCAGTACAATGAAAGCAAATACATTATGGTTAATCAAACTGGTGACTTTACATGCTGGTTCCGAGACCAAATCGTACCGCCTGCTATGGCTCCATTCGTACCAAGCTCATGGTGGACTGACTTCGGTCTTAGCCCTCCATCATCCTCCTATTTCAACGTGGAAATTCTGGATCCTTTAGACTTCAAATCCAAAGGTCCTCTTGCACCTCTTGTTTGGGAACCATTTGTGGAAAATCCACAGTTGGAAAGAATTTCTGATGCCGAGCATTTTATTGGCACAATGGACCTGAGTACAAGTAGAGAGGAAATGAAAAGCTTAACTCAAGAAGAGATTCTATTTGGAAGAACACGTCGCAACGTGAAAGATATCTCTTCGTCTTCTTCATCCCCAAACATGGAGCCACCGGCTAGCTACCTACTTAAATTAAATGGCACGAGCAATGTCACTGATTCTGTTCTGACTTATTGTACCACGCTTCCTTGCTTCCACCAAACATGTCAGTGCACCGGCACTCTTATAGCCCCTTGCACTTGCTACGAGCAGAACCAATGCGACTGTAACGTTTTTATAAGCTTTAACAGAACATCTGCATACCCTGCACGTGGCTGGGCTGGTGCGTACAACAGCAGTGATGCAAATGGATATCGTCCAGCGGGAAAGCAGCTGTGCTCAAGCAAAGACGTATCAGCAGATGTTGATTGTATTCCTGGGGTTGGTATCACACCACCCGAAGCAACCGGAAGCCGCATTTTGCTATTTGCGGATATGTTTACAAAAATGCTTATCCCTTCGGTAGACAATGAAGAATTCAAAACAACTCTTAAAGATGAGACAAAAATTCCAAACAACTCTAATCTTTTGTTTCAAATGTATGAAGCTCAGTGGGCCTGGAAATATGGAAATTCAGTGACTAAAGACTATCTTGAGAAATACTTTGCGGAAGTGCCGTATTATCTTGAGTCAATATACACGTGGAATAATGCATCCAAGTTGGTCGATGATGAAAACCAAGAATGGCGGAACTACTGGATGCTTACTTTCCAAAGAGGCCCAAATGAAGACCTCACTCAAATTCCAATTCGAGTTACCCATACCGAAACGCAGGTGAACAGTGAAGCAACGTTTGTATTCGATTGCCCTTCTAAATGGAGTAAAGACTATGACAAATCCAAATGTAAGTTGGATTTGATTTATAACCCTTATCCAAGAATACTTTCTCAATGAATAAAAGGTCTGCATTTCGAATATTATGTTTGATGTTCTTTGGAGCACAATGGTCACAAAAATGCACTTGAGTATTGCCCAAAGATTGGCGTTAGCTTAAGATAGACCATCAAGCGGTTCCTCCGAACATCAAGGACAGCTTCTAACGAATAACAATACATTTTGAATTTACAAAAACAAGAGCAAGAAATAAGTCATTCGCCCTTCTCAGAAGGATATACTCAATCATCATACGAATCATACGATTCCTTCCTTTTAACTCCTTTGTATAAGATACGTAGACACTTTTTATTGAATAGAATAAATTTGATACTACATAGTAGAATAGTTACAGAAAAAAGAATTGTAAAGGAACAATTATTACGAGTAAGGACTCAAAACAAATATTGCAACAACTTCCAGTCCTGCTTCCAGTCATTACTAGCGCGACAGCATGCACCAAATCAACCCGGCCAATGTTGCTTGCAGCAGTAGCAATGGAACGAGTAACGGAACAGCCCCCAACAACCCAGCAAGTTCTTGCGACGAAGCTGCTGGAACTAAAAGCACGTCTCCTCAAGGATGTTTATTGAGCAGTGGAGAGTTTTAACTGTGTTAGTCCTATTGCCATCGGCACCGATTGCAGTACCAATGGATCTGCAACCTCTGATCCCGTTCATTGCGTGTCTGGAGGTATCCGTTTTGCCTCTAGTAGCTCTTCAAGCAAGTGTGTAAATGCCTCTGTGGGATCTGGTGACTTTGTTCCATTCATAAACCATACTCTGTTCATGAGTTTGCCCAGCTGCTGAACTTTTACATGTGTTGTTTTTATCCACTCTTGCACGGCTCCTTGCACACATCGTATTAACTTTGCTGCGTCGTTCCGTCTCAGACTGCACATTATTTCGCTCACAATTGTACGCTAAAAGAAAATAGCGCATTTTATTCCAGTTGTGCCTACACACAGCCAGCTACTCTTCGACTTACAAAGCATAGAACCATATGCATGGTTGATGGTTGTATCTCACTTGCATGTGACTATGTGCATAGAAATGTATCGCCCATGTGCACCACTATTTGAAGAAATGTGCGATATACAAACCGACGGCAGTAAGAGCTGCTATACCCACCACTACTAATACTACATTTCCGTCACCACCATGAGGCTTAGGCTTATAATGGCCGTTTTCGAACCGCCGAATCTCCCATCCCCGGGGTCTTCGCAACAAGTTCAAAAGCCGCCTCTTAGTGAATGGAGCCTTGACACTGGTGCCACTAAGTTCGGCTTTAGGATTGATACCGTGGTTGTATGAGCTCTGGTCTTCTTCCCATTTCTTCTCCGCCAGATTGTAGCCATGGTTATTGAAAAAGTCTGCAAGCTTCCACCTCAGACAGCAATAGCCGTGTGATTCTCGTTCATATTTATAAGCGTTTGGAGGCATATCATCTCCATGGGGATTCTCACAGGAGCATGAGTGACGATTTACAGTCACGTGCGACACGTGATCATCCGAGTTTTGATGTAGGCTTGAAGGAACAGTGACAGTTAAATTGCCTTCGGGCGCAAAAAGATCGCTATCTTCTGGTGGTTCTGGACAAACCATAACTGGATTATTCCATTGGTCACTCCAGATGCTTTCGATTGCAATTGTTTGGTCAAGGCCTGCTTCATAATCCCTCTTAATGATAACTTCACTTGTGCATGATTCAACTTTTCCTTCAATAAAACCATTCATTATTTCTCGCTTATAGGGATTTACATTGTCAAAGGACTCTTCTGCTGTGCCTGATCTTCGGTCGGGATAGTCCTCCTTAATATCCGCACAGTAGCCCTAGATCAATTTGATGAAGAAAAGAACGAAACTATTTAGCATTTCCACTCTCACTCCCCTCAAAAACAAAAAAACAAAACAAGGAAATCTTCTAAAAGCTAAAATCCCTTGCATCTACTGTTACTACCACCTACCCAATGGCCATCAAGAAACCCTCCTTTGTTCATAATGTACAGCTCGTCCTCTTGGGCAACTGGCTGGGCACTATCGGGCTCAGGCCGCCATAGAGCTGCATAGTAGTGTACTGTCGGCTGCGGATGCTCATCTGGGTCCTCGTGGTTCTGATATTGCTTGTCAAGGCTCTTAACAAAGTCATAGATTACTTTGACTTTGATTGTATCCCCGTTAAACTCACCAACCACTTCAGACGACACCTCCTTATCCTCGAAATCAAACAAGTGATACATCAGCTCATTATTGTCCGCTACAGTCAGTACAGGCTTGTAATCTCCATTTCGCACACTGGCTATCGTGATTGTTGCATCCTCCAAATCTTCAGGCTCTGGACAGGCAGATCCAAAGTGATAGCCATCATTACTTTCAACAAAGCAGAGCAGAAAAAAAAAACAAAAGGGTAAGTTGGGAAGTTCAAATTTGTCTTAAACCAAGAGGCAAAAAGGCAAACAAGAGGGCATTCTCTGTTTCTGCATTCCAGTGACTTTTCCTTTCACTTTCTTTTCTCTCCCCTTACCTGCAACCAAGCGTGCATTCACTGGCCACAGAAGGCGCAGCACACCTCAATAATACGAAGCCCCAGGTAAGAATACCCAGAGCCACAGTCACTAGCTTGTTGTGGGCCATAGCTTGACTTGATTGTTCGCTTTTCTGTTTTATACTTTTGGTGAAGAATGAATGGGTAAACCAAATCAAAACAAATTCTTGTCTTCCTATAAATCTAAAAAGATAAATTAGGAACTAAAAAGAAAATATTTCAGAAATTCTGCCATCAAAAAATATCTTGTATTTTGGAAAAGCACGAAATTGCATAACCCTAATTTACTTAGCAACGGATACTTTAATTACCCTGGCAACAACGTTGACGCTGTCTCAAATTTTTGCGGCTCGCTCGCAATTTTCTTCTTTAGGGTTATGTATTCCGGGAGCCAATCAGAGGACTCCCTAAAAGTCATTATAAGAGTTATGAACCCTCGCAAGCTCAATGTACTCCGCGGCTCCGCCAAAGGGGGCAGCTTGTGCACCCTGCGCAACCTTTAGTGTGAAATTGTTCAGAGAGCAGCATCGGGGCAACCATTTAGCACTCATTCTCAAAAGGGGTACATATCAACGAGGAGGCCAAAAGCTTTATACTTCGGCATTTGTCTAACAATGCTGATCAATTTAAACGCTTAAGTCACCTTACAATGGAAGAGAAGCGGAAGATAAGATTAGCTATCAATCAGCCTTACCACCATGAGCTGGATGGCAATCGCTTCCAACCCCTCTTCTGGGTGGTCAACGAAACAGTCACTGGAGGAGACATAAATTTTCTGTTCATTGGAAAGGTGAAGATAGTGTTCAAAAGTGCTTTGATGAGGAGCTAGAAAAGTGGAACGTGGAGATGCTTCAGGGGCGAACGCCTATTCGAAACTGGGTGGATGTTTGCCGCCAGGGTAACTTTAACCTAGACTACCTTCAAGCATTCAACTATGTGGCGTCCATGTTTAACGATGACAACATAGCTGAAGCGATAGAGAAGACAACCTATGAAGGGTGCACTAAGCAGGTTAGTGGTGGTACAGCGTCAATCGATTCTCTATACGAATTCTCGCGTTTGAACAATACATTCTTCTTATGGGAAGAGCGGTACAGCCACGACGGTAATGTGAAAGAGGGGACCATGAAGAATTCTTCGACCACAAGAAAGGATGCGCCCCCCACCTCGTACACACACAGCGCGACTGAAACAGGAAGTAGCAATGCTCATTTTCTTTAGACAAACTGAAATAAATAACCATCACATGAATAGTCAATAGACAAAGGGCTGCAGAGTGGCCATCTAGTGGTAGTTACACATCAGGGGCTCTGTTGGTGTAGCCTCGTCTATATGGAGTATGTGTCCACTGCCGGGGACTGTATAATAAAAGATGCTAAAAGGACATGGCAGACAATACCACCCAGGTGACCCAGGAATCCGTAACAGCATGCCAGAGTCAGACATGGTAGCTGTAAACAAAAGAGAGCACTTTCAGGTTTATTACCGCGATGCTAATTAAAGTGTTTGAAACCCTTTCACTTGAAGGAATGCTGTGACGCCGAAGCAGCCAGAGTGTGGCAGGGAAGGGATCTCCTAAAAGAGGATTCTCCCATCAACCAGTATGTAGTCATGTCTCCTTTGCCTTTTACTTTTATGGTGCCTCGCTCCTCGAGCTCAAATGAGGGAAAGTACTTTTGAAGAATGTCCGCTGTGTCAGAGGAGAGATGAATACGCAAGGCGAGGCCTCCACTTTCCATGCGCGACGCAGTGTTGATTGTGTCCCCATACACAGTGTAGTGAGGCATTGTCACACCTACCACCCCTGCGACACAAGGTCCTGAGTGGATGCCAATCCTCAGTTGAAGTTGGAGGTTTTCCAGATGCTGTAACGTGAAGCCCTGCATATCCGCAAGGAGGTTGAGGGCCATCATGCAAATTTCCTTGGCATGGCCGTTTCCATTTCTTTCAGGAACACCTGATACAACAAAGTAGGCATCACCGATTGTCTCGACTTTATAGACATCAAAGACTGACAGGGTAGTGTCGAATTTAGTGTATAGTTCATTTAGGAAGCTAATTACCTGAAGCGGCTTTGATACGCTGCATATGCTGGTAAAGCCAACAATATCGGAAAAGAACACCGAGATACATTTAAAATGTTCAGGCTCGATAGACGTCCCAGCCAACAGCTTTGCAGCAATACTTTTCGGGAGCATCTCATATAGAAGTGCTTCCACACGATTCGTTTGCGCTTGTAGAGCATCCGACTTTTCTTGCAACTGCGCAGTTCTTTCGTGAACAATTTCCTCTAGGTTATCAGCATAATGCTGCAGTATTGCTGCCATATTATCTGCTATAGAGCTACCTTTATGCGGATTGCTTTTTTCAATAGTCTTTAACAAAGCAGAAACTGACACACGTTTTTGCTCATCATTTTGCAAGCATTCAAGCGCATTCTGCTTCAATGCATCTTTCTGTTCATCCACTTGAATTTCCTGCTCAAAGAGGCAAGGATCATTTCTTTCAACCGCAGCAACAATTTCATCTGCTTCTTTCTCGAGGAATCCGAAAGGTGTATCACGGGTTAGAATTTGAAGTAATATCACCCCAATGGCCCAAATATCACCGCTTTGCGATTTATCGAGGACATTGTCTTCTTGAGTGTGACTCGTAGAAACCGATACCTTTCTTAAAATAGAGCCCAATGACATCGAGAAGGCTGCACCTATTGTTGTTCTGCGCTTTGACCCTTTTCTTGTCATCGTGCTCAGTCTTCTTTCCGAAATTATTTTTCGCGCATCTTCGTAAAATTCCCTTTGACTATTCATTAGCTCCGGGGCGGTCCAAAGCAGTTGTCGGGCTACAGGGGTATCTGTATTTTCATAGCACACGCTTGATATCACATGATCCAGCCCAAAAGACTGCAGCTTACAAGTCCATTTGTTATCAATCAAGCACGTTTTGGGACTAAGCCTACCGTGGCAAATAAAATCAGAGGAATGAATGTATTTTAGGCCCTTAAGAATATCGGTGATTATAGAATATACCATTAGAGAATCTAAGTGCAAGGAGTCTTCGAAGATTATACCTTCAAGGGGGCCTTTTGCACAATACTCCGTAATTTTAAACACCACTGGTGGGCTTACAACGAGTCCATAAAAGTTTACAATGTTGGCATGTCGGACTTGATAGAGGTTGTACAATTCCTTGCAAACTGTATTGTCATGAACATCAAAGTTATCAACACGGAGGGCTTTTGTCGATACCGTTTTCCCTTGCCAGTATCCCAGTTTCCCCTTGGCAAGATAAGGACCTTTTTCAACAATCAAATCACCCATTGACTTGCCGGAATCACACGAATATACACTGCCTTTCCTACTTTCACTTATATCAGACAACGCAGAAGTTCCCCCCAAGGAGCCAGGTCCCATTTTGATATCCCATTTGTCGATAAGGAATGGCCTCTTTTCAAACGCCAACTTGTTTTTCCACACATAAAAGCGCCAGATGGCACATGCAACTCCGATAATGAAAACCCCACCAGAGACCCCCAAAACAATATACAAAGTATTGCTTGATTCTTCTGAAGACGATACCTCCTCTATGGCAGTAAGCCCCGGGACTTCAAAGTTAGGTTCAGTGAAGGTGCTTCCCGGAAACCACGTTTTGCTTGTTAAGGTAACATTACTTTCTTGTGATAGATCTGCATATCCATTTGAAACCCACTTGTATTCAAAAGAGCCATCCGAAAGCTCAACGGGGCGCAGATTGGTATAGTTAAAGACAAGCGTCCCGTCGCCGTTGCTGTCTAACTTAAATTTACTAGTCACGCCGTCTATTTCTGTTTTATAAAGTTCATGCAGCAGCACCACAGAAGGATACGTAGCCATCGGTCCATATGTGCCGTCTTGAGCTTTCACAAATTCCATTGTTTCTTTTACCCCGTTGTACATCTTTGTCACGCTATCTTGATATATTGAGTCTCGTTCAGAGGTAGAAAGGAGGCATGATGAATCACTGAGATACCGTTGGGGACTCAGGCATTCTATAGGAATACCAAGTGCCTGGAGCCTGTCAGTAGTGGCATTTAGTGCCGCACAAAAGTGATGTGCCAAATCATATCCCTTCACAGAGATGGACGGAAGATTCTCGGGGGGATTGTCGGTATTATATATCACTCTTGCCACCCGTCTGTAAGAGGCCAAATACCTCTGGAAGCTGTCTGTTGTTGTGTCATATTCATTGGATACACCTATAGCCCCCACCATATCTTTAGCGTAAGTCCACCCTTTCATCATTGAGATTTTTGCCCATCCATTAGTCGCCACCCACATGTAACGCTTGCTGTTCATCCCTAACTTGATTGCCTCCTCCAATACTGCCCTCGCATCTTCCGTTATGGCACTCAACACAATCACCCGTGCAGTCGGCTTGATAAGATTTAACAACGTTCTCACATCGCCTCTCTTCTCTAAGCGGTCAATCCCAAATGGCAAGGAATAGGTAGAGGCAACGGAGATATTCAAAGGAAGTAAGGCTTGCTTAAGAATATTAGTGATGCCTTCGGCTGATGTATCATCTGTGGTAATGACATCAAGCGACCTCCATCCATGGTAATAGATAAGACTCGCAAGTCCAAACGTGTCCGCATTATCATTGGCAATGGCCCTCACAAACGTAGGGTAATTCTTCTTCTCACTCAGAGCAGGAGACGTACTCAAGGGACTGTAAAGTGGGAGTCCGTGGACAGCCGCAAAGGGAGCAATCTGCGAACTCACCGAGCTGTGTATAGCCCCAAATATCGTCACCACACCGAGATTCAACAACGCAGATGCGTGTTTAAGCCCCACAATCGGTACAGCTCCGTCATTGAGATTATAAGTGGTATTTGGACTGTACTTGAGTACCACTCCTCCCCCCAAATTGCCGCCGTAGTCCTCCAACCCCGTGTATAGCCCGACCAGTACCTCAAAGAGGAAGTGAGGCAGCACAGACCCCACATGCACATCCACAGCCTCTACTCCCTGCAACCCCACGCTGCTGCTGCTACACAGCACCACCGCCACCAAAATAACACACACACACGCTCCACGCCACATCTTTCCTCCCTTGCGCCTTCTTCCCCGACCTTTCAAACACCCCCTTCCCCAAAGGACCATTCTACTTCCCTCCTCACCTGCTCCCACACAGGCAAAGTTACGCTCTTCCATCCCCTCAAGCTTCTTTGCTGTTAATCACTTCATTGGGTACCCCACCTAGGACTACACCCTATAGGCAGCAATGCAAAAGCAACCCAGATTATCTTTTTTGACCACACACAGGTCAACACTCACTCCTCCCCTTCAGTGTCTCTTATTTTCTTGTTCTTTTCTTAAAAAAAAAAAAAAGCAAAGAATCTTCTTTAAATCTCTTTCCCGGAATTTAAAAACAAATAAAATTATTAAATATCGTAAAGGAGAAAATAAAAATAAAATATGAAAGAGGCTGGCAGACTTCCTTATAAGGAAGTCATTGCTATATATGTACACCATTTCCATATTTGGATGAACATCTCGCGGCCGCGCTCTCCCGCCTCCCTCAATGATAAACATTAAGACTCACGTGGTCAATTTTAAATACCAAGGGACACTTGTTAAATACTACACAGTGTCCCAACAGTGTTTTTTTATATGGTAACAAGCACATTTTTTAGGACAGGATTGTTTCGTTCTGTATAGTTTACATTTGAGCAGCTACAAGAGCGGAATAAAAGCCACTCTTTGCCAAAAGTTCTTCGTGTGTACCCACTTCGACAATCTCTCCTTGGTGTAGAACAATAATCTTGTTGGCATTGCGAATGGTGGATAGTCGGTGTGCAACAATTATAGTGGTTCGCCCAACACTTACATCATCCAAGGCACACTGGACAATCTTTTCGCTTTCCGCATCAAGTGCACTTGTCGCCTCATCCAGGAGTAGAATCGCAGGAGAACGCACAATGGCTCGTGCAAGAGCAATACGCTGCTTCTGCCCCCCTGATAACTTCACACCGCGTTCTCCTACCAATGTATCGTATTCTTCGTGCATCGCTGTAACAAAGTCATTGGCATTAGCATCTTTGGCAGCGCGGATCATATCATACTCTGTAGCGTCATCGCACCCGTAGTCAATATTATCACGAACCGAGCATCCAAATAGCACAGGCTCCTGCCCAACATGACCAAGTTTTGCTCGCAAGTGCGCCAAGTTATAGTCCCGTAAGTCACATCCATCGATAAGAACCTGGCCCTCATCCGGATCATAATACCGCTCAAGTAAAGACACGATTGTACTTTTACCACAACCACTGCTACCCACAATAGCTACCTTTTCACCCGGCGAAACGGAAAAGTCAACACCCTTCAAGATTTTCTGCTCAGGCCTTACAGGATATCTAAAGTGCACATTTTTAAATTCAATAGCCCCGGTCATGGACGGCGTTTCTCCATTTTCCGTATCCATCGGGTCCATAGATGAGCTCTGGTCTAGAATATTGAAAATTCGGACAGTGGCAAGCTTGGCTTTCCCATAATCGGGAGCGAATTGAGTCGCCATTCCTGCCGCAAAAGCAGAAAAGGACACTGCCATGAATACTTTCATTACGTCTACAAAGGTCATATCGCCATCTGACACCATGCGAGCCCCCTGCCAGAAACCTAATGCAAATGCGAAAAACATTATTGCATTAGATGCACCTATTGCAACTCCTGAAATATGTGCTTTCATCACTTCCCCTTTTTGAACAGCGGTTATTTTCTCTCCATATCGCTCAATCACGTTTCGCTCACAAGATAAGGATGCAACCGTCCTAATACAAGATACACATTCAGATGCTACAGCTCCTGCCTCCGCATACGAATCGTGAGAAGTGTTAACATACCCAGAAATGAGTTTTGTTTGAATCATGGAAGCAAAAATCATCAACGGTCCAACAGCAAGGATAATCAACGTTAATATTGGATTGGTTACGAACGCAATAGTAAACCCCGCAATAATGGAGCCAAATACAGCGAGAATCATCCCAAGTCGTTGTCCAAGCGCCCCCTCCACCAAGGAAGCATCAGTAGCAAGCTTTGCGGTAAGTGCCCCAGACGCATTTTCTGACTCATCAAACCACGCAATGTCCATTGTTATAATTCTGTCGAAAGTCAACTCGCGCAATCTATTGGTAAGATATGCACCTGCTAAGGTGAGGTAATATACTCTGAAAAAATTAAAAAACCCCGACCCAACAGCAATTGCAAGAAACATCAATGACCAGAAGAGCGAATCATCTTCTACCTTATCCACGGGTCTATTTAACACATCGACCATTTCGGAAAATATAATTGCAAATGAAGGCATTTCAAACCCTGAGCCAATAGCACACAAAGAACCGATGACAATGTAAAACATTTCCGGATTATTGTAGTCAAGCAATCGCTTAAAAGAAAAGACGGACATATCAACATTTTCGCTGTCTTTTTGATCAGCCGCACTACTTTTCTGACCACAGCCATCGGCAGAAGTTTTTGATATCAGCGCATTTAATTGTGTTGATAATGGTTTGTTTTTCTCATCAATGGTGCTCTTACATTCCACCTCCTTTGACGCCAACTCACTTGCCTTCGTCAGCTGGTTACTCACCATTTGCGAATAGACTCCACCATCAATCGCAACTAGCTCCTCGTGAGTTCCAATCTCCTTTATGGAACCTTCGCTCAGAACAACAATCTTATCCGCATTGCGAACCGTAGCCAGTCGATGGGCGATCACAAACGTTGTTCGGCCATGGGACGCCTTATCGAGTGCCTCTTGGACAATTCCTTCACTTTCTGTATCCAAAGCACTGGTAGCTTCATCCAGAAGGATCAAGCTGGGGCTCTTTATAATCGCGCGAGCAATGGCAATTCTTTGCTTTTGTCCACCGGATATCTGACTCCCTTTTTCACCTACTTGAGTATCAAATCCGTCTGGAAGCGCAGTAATAAAGTCGTAGGCATTAGCCTCCTTCGCCGCCTCATATACCTCCTCCATAGTGGCCTCAGGCTTGCCCATCAATATATTGTCCTTTATGCTCATCGCAAACAGCACTGGCTCCTGCCCAACAAACCCAATCTGTTCCCGCAGCCATTTCACATTAAAGTCACTGATGTTCGTACCGTGGATAGAAATGTGACCATTCTTGGGATCATAAAACCGCTCCAGCAGGGAAAAAACGGTACTTTTCCCACATCCACTGTGCCCAACCAAAGCAATTTTGGTTCCTTCTTTTACGGCCAAGCTAAAGCCATCCAAAATAACCTGGTCTGGCCGCGTTGGGTATGAAAAAGACACTTCTTTAAATTCAATATCACCTAGAAGACTCTCCAACCGAACACCTTCCTCCGAAAAGGGATCAATGCTAGATTTCAAATCAACAATACTAAAAATCTTTGCTGCGGCACTTCGTCCTTTCCCGGCCGTCTGCATGAACGGCATTGCCTGCCCAATCGCCTCCGAAGCAATAATAATCGCAAAAAACGCCGTCACCACATCCCCCGAGGACATAACCCCAGCAGCAACCCGGTTTGAACCAAACCAGAACCCCAATGCATACGTGGCAAACATAATAAAGTACAGGGATCCAAAATTCGCTCCCAACGCAACTCCCTTTTTGATATTCATCCTCAACGCCTCCCCAAGGAAGCCTCGGTACCTTTGCATCTCCTTCCCTTGCCCTCCAAACGCAGCCACCGTGCGGATATTCCCCAACGCCTCCTGGGCCACACCTCCCGCCTTTGCATACGCCTCCTGCTCCCGCGCTGTCATGCGCTCCATCGCCGACCCCAGCCCGGCCGCAACTCCCATCACCAGCGGGGCCGTCCCCAGCATTACCAAAGTCAGCTGCCACCCTGCAGAGAACGCCACAGCGATCCCCCCAACGAGCGTGGACAGTTTCTGCACCACAAGGGCAAACTTTTCACTCACCGCCTCCTGCACCTGCTGCGTATCGGTGGCGATCCGTGTCGGGAACGCCCCGCTGTTTTGCGTATCGTACCATCCAATGTCCTGGCGGAGAAGAGAGGTGATGTACGCCCCTCGCATCGATTTGGCCTGTCGCTCACTGCTGATCATCCAACAAGCAGTCTGGATATACGATGCGATGAGCCCCCCTACTCCAATGTACACAAAATACAGAGACACATCCTCAATCGACGAGACCAATACGTCATTGTCCGTCTCCCCTCGCTCATAAGCACCAAAATCATCAATCATCTGTCCAAAAATCAGCGAGAACAAAGGCAATACGGCACCACTGGCCACTGCACCAACACTCCCCACCACCATCAACAACTTATCCTTCCCATCCGCAAACCGAAACATCTCCAGAAAGGTGGATGGCGGAAGTAATCCCTCCTCCTCCTCTTCCCCTTCCTTCACCTCATTCTCCCTACTACCCACACCAGCACCGGGACGAGAACTCGCCAGAGAGCTATCATCCCCCACTTCAACGGACTGTCCACGCATTTTTATCTCAATCAAACAAATCCCAATCCACTACACACAACTGCTCCCTCTTCTTCTCTCCTTCCTCTGTGGTTCTCTTTTATTTTTCGGCGCGAGTCCCCTCCTGAGGAATTTACATTTTACCCAATCAGAGCCACCCCCATAGTCGCATGTAGTCTCTATTAATCCACCACTTTAAAGTCTAAAAGGCACAGGCATGTCATGATGCTTAGCTTGGAAGCTTTGTGTTATGACAAGGGGCTTGATTAGGACTGTTGCGAATAGATCCACAGAAATGCTGCCCCAGCGGCTTTGGACTATTCGAAACCATTTCGGTAATTCCAATCGTTCCTGTTCCCCACACGGCTCCAATCCTTCAGAGTGAAGCTTTCTGGCTCCCTTGATAATGTGACCATCCCAGTCCACCCCGCAACCTGAAGAGTTTTGTCCAAAAGGCGGTACTAAATCGGCATTCTCCTTTTGATATCCCTGCATAACGGAGCCATGCTTTGGATTTTTCCACTTCTTTGACTCAAGGTTTTGACCGAGATTATATCCTTCTTGATTGCATGTGAAATTTCTTTTGGTTTTTCTTGGGAATGATGAAAAACCGATGTGCTAGAGCCCCTCCTGATTTGGGAACTTCTTCTACTATATGTTGCTGTGTTAGCTTTACTATGACTTTCTCCGTTTCCGGTGATGGCACCACCATTGGCACCGCTGCTTTGAAAGCCCGCCTCCTCCGGAACAGGATGCGGGCATATTCCACGTAGTAAGAGATTTTGAGGCCTAGACGAAACTGTAGTCTCCAAAATGGACTTAATTTTCTCCAACTTTTCCAGTATCTTCCTAATCTTACGGGACCCGGGAGGAACTCAAGACCCACCAAAGGGGGATCTTTATTCTGAATACAAAATCTAAGATGATACTGAGCCTTTATTGTTCCTTAAGTGCGTATTATGTTTAGTGGCTCGAAGCACCACTGTGTTTATGCTTTACATAGCATTCATTCCCGCGACAACTGCGCATCTCCCTTGGCCTGAAGTACACACACTTATTGTCGGACACGTGGATATGCGGCTCCCCAAGCACAGAGGTGATATCATCGTGCTCACCGTCCTTTCTTGGGATTTGCCTCATGAATTCTTGAATAACAAATGAATATTTTTCTATCTTGTTATTTGACTTCTCATTCCCAGTACCCAAGCAAACATTGTCAAGAAAATCCCTCTCATGGGTGTCACTATAAGTAGTGCCGCTGGTGCCATCATTGGTCCTCTTGCAGGTGTCATCGAGGCACTGGGGCGTCTTCATCCGCCAGACCCTTTCCTTACACTCAGATTGACTTATGTCCTTGCAAGGCTTGTAGGTTTCGGTAATAACATCGTAAGGAAGCATATCAAGAACTATCGCCTCCTTCACTATCAGAAATGGAATAAATTCGAGTTTTGGATCCTTGTATCCTCCAAAGCCATACTCTGGACATTGCTTCTCGGTGCCATCAACCTTCACTTTGGCCTTTAGTCCACATTCAAGATAAATCCGGCACAGCAAGGATGGATTTGCCGGCAATAGCACTGGCATAATGGAGCAGATATTTTCATCAAACCAATCTTCTGCTCCGCTTTTACTGGCTGCGAAGAAATTGGGGTCAGTGTTGTCCATGGACGAGCCAATATTGTAAAAGAAAGAGTCATCCTCCACATGGTCAAACAAGTCCTTGTATTTGCCCCCATTAGAGTTGACAATGGAGCTGAGGCTGTACCAGGGACATTTTCTGAGCGTGTCGGTTTCGATTGTATTGTCTTCAATCTCAAACGAGCCTTCGCCAATAAGTTGCCGCCGCTTCATGGTGGGGCCATCTACAAACGCAAAACAAGTATTTGGCACACTTTCAATAATATAATCTTGAATGACTCTATATCGGGTATGTGTTAAGTTGTGGTTGGTCATATTATTAGAGCGATAAAGAGCGTTGGCATTAATCATTCCATTGCACGATTGGGTTACTAAATCTAACTCGTAAGCCATTTGCGACTGATCCATTGCAACATCTGTGATTGTAGTAATCCATTGCAACTGGCCCCAGTCCCACACGTCTCCTCCGCTTTCAATATTCTCTTCTATTCCCTTTTCTTGCAAGAGTTTTTTAAACTTGTTCGCCGTATCTGCCCTCGGGTCGTAGTCTTCCATTTTACCCATCCCAGCGCGTGTATTTCCGCAATTGAGACTCAGCGTCTTAATAAAACACGCAGGCAAGGAAAATTCACTTCCCTCATTGAATATTTCTTCTTCACAAAGGTACAATTGAGTTGCTTCTCGCTCTAAGGAAAGGGCAGGGGAATTATAGGTAACACCACCATCTATAAATATGTAATTTGGTATTGAGCTTACCTTTCTGGCTGGAAAGTATGTAGGCGCTGCCGATGTGGTGCGAAGTAGTTCCGAGACTCGGGGGTTAAAGCGTTTGTGACTTGACCCAATACTATCCACAGCACAACTCTCTTGTTCTTTTTTTCTTGTCTGTATCTCGATTGGATCGTACTTGCAAAAGTTAAGAACCAGATTTCTTGGTTTCTCCCAAGATTTGAAAAGCATAGTGCCCCACTCTGCAACAGTTTGTTTGGGGAATTTACCTTTCAATTGCCTTCCTGCGTTCAATTCACTAAATTCTTCATTAATAAGTTCTTGTTCGCCAGCAGCAAACTCAATTGGTTTCTTGAAGAAGAACGTAGTGATAACATTATGTTTGTCTTCAGCCGTAAATGCTCCGTTCCCGAAGCATCCTTGCATCGCGCTAACACAGTCCTCGTCAAGGCCTTCCAAAACATCTTTTGAGGTCCATGGCACCATTACAGGCCGAAAATTATTAGGGCCGACACAATTCTTGAAAAAAACGTTCTTGCAATGTTTCAGTCCTTCCCTGTATAGTTCCATTTCGGACTTTTCGTCCAATGACGAGGAATCATCGTTCACACAATTCACGCGATCAAAGTCCTTCTCATAAGCATTCATATTCAATTGCGTACAGTTCACACGATCCAAAGCAGTAAAAGGCACCCGATATGCCGTCACAATTGGGTGAACTCCTTTATCAGGTGCGAAATTAGAATAGAATGGGACGCTTTGGCACTGGTTCTCCTTCATGCTTTCCGGCCCTGGTGGAGCGCACTGCTGAGAGCTTATAAATTCGAGCGCCTTCGTAATACCTGCCCCGTACTTGCTGCCCCAGTATGGCTGTGGGAAAATGATGGCGTCCTTAGGGAAGACATTTTCCCCGATGTATTGATAGATCCTAAAAAGACTCGCACCGCTATATCGAGTACGTGCAACTGCACTTCCTAAAAGAGCCCCTGTAGACGTACCTCCAGTTAAATCCGCAACTTCGTACAAAGCCACGTGAAAATTCACCTCCATTTCCTGCATCATCAGTGCCTCAACGGTTCCTTTCAGCCCTCCACCAGCCAAGAAAAGAACGAAATGAACAGCGGGCTTAAGGCTGGAAGCCTTCTCTGTCCCGGGTACCTGTCGCTCCTCATTTTTCTCCCCTTTCGCTTGCTTCGCTTTTTCTTGCTTGCGTTTAATTGAATCAGCTATAGATTCGCGGTACTTGTACTGAAATAAATGCGCGCGTATTCTGTCCCTGTATCGAGCATCAAAATACCTCGCAATATCATCATAACACATGTCCTCTCCAAACGATTTTGGCTCGGCCCCCGTGCTTTGACACCCCGGGTCCAGACGACGGGCAGCAAAGTACACAGACTCCTTCATCGACTGGTACATGAGACGGGCACTCAATTCGGGGTAACTCTTCCGCTGACGACAAACTCCATTCACGTGTGAGTTATTATCCGAACACTCACACACGGAATTCTCATACTCAAGGATGCGCCAGTACGCGATTATACCCTTCTCTACCTCGCCATTCTTCCAAATCAACGACACCACAGGAGAAAAGACAAATGTCAAACCATTCCACACCCACCTGAACACCTGCCGTACCTTAATCTCAGCACTGGTAATAAAAGACTTGCTCACACACCTGCCCTGCGCCTTGGGCACCCCATCCGTGCACGGATTCTCATGTGACGTCCCTGTCCATTCAAAATCACACAACTGGAAGCAATGCCGCGCTCTCGCCGCTCCCGGGGGTGGGAAAGTTGGCTCGGTGACATAAAAATCAGGGAGAGATCCTCTAGACCATTTACTCACCTCTTCCTCCTCCTCTCCGTGGAAATCCCCGGGCGGTTTCCTCAGTACGATTTTCCTATGCAGCACATTATCGGGGACGCGGTTGGGATCCCCAAGGATATCCTCCAGGGAAAAGAAATCCCCTGCACACACACATTTGTGACTCCACCAGTCACATCTCCCATTGCACCCACAAATCGTCGTCTCCCCACTCACATCACACTCCCCACCCAACCCAACAACACTCACCTCCCTCTTCTTCTCCCCATTCTCTCCATAATACACAAACTTATCCCCATTCAACTCCTCGATACTGAAATGATCCTTCCCCGCTACCCGTCCACACTGCACCACAGACATCCCAGGCACTCCAGGCGACACACGTGGGCCCCATTCCTCCTCCTCCTCCTTCCACTCCTCCTCCTTCTCGCCCCCGCCTTCTTCCTCTTTTCTTTCCCCCACAAGCCACTCGTACATGCCCGCCAGGGCTCCCTTGGACCCCTGTGGCCGTCCCTCCACCCGCCCCACACACAGAAGGGCGAGGAGGACCACCACGAGGAGGAACAGGAAGTGCCTTTGGGGTTTACGCCTGCCTGTGGAGGGATTTCTTCTTTGTGGAAGTTGCATTGTATTGAAAAAGGTGACTATTTAAATCGAAAATTAATTAAAGGAGAATCTCTTTTTTTTTTTTTTGGTTTTCTTTTTTCTTTCTTTTTTTTAACGTTCCC